>OZ020244.1:9847189-10084902 GCA_963971285.1 Astropecten irregularis | reverse complement strand
GGCTTGCATTCACTGTAATCGCGTTTGAATATTTTTGTATTATTTCAGTGATAAAAAGTATAAAAATTGAAGGTGTATTGGCCAAAAAAAAAAAATCACAGAAATTTTGGAGACAAATTTTGTCTCCAGAAAATCTGGGAATTCTTTTTTCTTCACATTTTTTTATATTATGCCATTCTGACAGGGTCGGCGGCAAAAGAAAAAGTTTTTTTTTTCTTCGGTTGGAGCCCAAAATATGGGTCGGTCGGAAATGAGAACCACAGAATTAAAAAGGGGCACCCTATGGCCAATATAAATTCAGCATATAACTAGACATTTTTGTTTGTAAACGAACACAAAGCTGTTCCGACTAAAATAATAACCATTATAGGCTCTAAGCATTCTCCAAAAGTTTAATCAAACCGAAAATTAATGCAACAAAAAAATCAGTAACTGAAGCCATGAAGTTCAGCTCTGCTTTAAACACCCTCCAGATGATGGGTTCTACACTTTTCCATGTCAAACAGCATAGTTTATATCCGTAACTATGGTAATGACGGAAGCGCGATGTGGAACGATTGTTTTCCTTTCCTTCTGGAAACTTGAGGCCAAAATGTCATGTTTTAATAATTCCTTTTGTCATTGCATATACAAATTTCCATTTTTGGAAATTTTCACCGTTTTCACATTAGAAGATTTAATTCTGAAGAAAAGGAACGAAAAAATACAAAACAGTTAATAATTCAAGTTCCGATGATGTCATTAAACACAGTTTTGGGGCAGTAGCACAGATATCACACCTACCAAGTTTCATGACAATCAGACACTGTTTAAAACATGAAGTGAAAATTGATTTTTTTTTTAATGACGTTTTGATAACATCATGATGACGTCACTCAATTTTATGGCAGCATGTACATGTACATGATGTAACAAAGCTTTTGCAAAATAAATAATTTCCGTAGTATTTTCTGTTCCCAAGATACGCTGCCAACAAAATTTACAATTAACTTTTCAAATGACTGTCACATGCCTAATTAATTAAGAATGATTACAAACTCAGTCTTTTTATAACATATTCAGCTTATAAGCTTCTATGAGAAACCTCATATTAGCTAAATCAGAAGATTAGAAAACATTATGAATAAACAAATCACTGCACTACAGCTATGGGTATTTTGCAAAGAAATAATAATGACAAACCTGAACAAAAACTTAAACTGTTCCAAATCGGCAATGTCAGAACAGCTAATAACAGCATTAAAAAAAACCACATAAATTATTTAAAGGTAATATCATACTTTGGTTTTTGTCAAACAAATGCAGATTCATGGGCAAAAATATCATAGAAGATACAGTAAAAGTCATCTGTGAAAATTTCAGTCCCATACGGTGCCCACTTTTTGAGAAAACAGTGAAAAATGGCCACAGTATTTCTTAAGTCTTTTCTCTTTTATTTTTGACCTTTTAAAAGATCAAAAAGATTTGCGGTCGTTGTTTTACAAATTTCTGGAAAAAATACACCATTTCAGGCAGAAAACTTTTAACGGTATGTTTCTACCACCACCATCTTCATACCCTGTAAGTTATACGTAAATCTGTGAAGATTTCTGTTTCGGTTTCTTACCAAAGTATGATACTACCTTTAAGGGGAGTACCATGTCAGAATAATGCAATACCGGTTTGTCCAAACAGCAGAATATTACAAAACAATGCTTACAATTCAACATATAATAGCACAGTTAAATTACATATGCAAAACGATAACATCAATAATATACCTGACCAAACAATATAAAAATTAATTCAATCACAACAACTTTTTCATGGATCCTCTTCCCAAGAATCATTGTGATGTACAACATAAGCAACATTTACAAATATAATAAATTCATCATTATTGAATATGAAATATATATTTACATTCACAGCACGCCCTCGAATAGAGAATCTCCGAATTGGTGAAGAAGATATGGCATCTGCCACTCTTATCGATGGAGCATTATTAAACTCATCAATTACTCTTTCGTCTACATCAAACTCTGATGTAACAAAGATCTGAAACAATACATTTGGAGAAATCATCACAATACAGAATGCAATTGAACAACAACACAACATACAAATGACAATGGCAAATCAAACTAGACAATTAATTGTTCATAGACGAACACGAAGCTGTTCCGACTTATTTAATCAGCTTTATAAACTCTGATGACGTCATGGTGACGTCACGGTCAATTTCATGGCAGCACACTCATGCATGTACATGATGTAACAAAGCTTTTATAAACAATCATTATCACAGCATTTGTCATTCTTGAGATATGCTGCAAACAAAAAATCATCCTTTTTGATGACATCATGATGACATGGAAAATTTTGTGACAGCTTGCACAACCACATGAAATTACAAAGTTTTTGCAAAAAGAATCATTACTGTACCACTTACCGTTCTCGAGATATACTGCTAACCAAAAATCAGCTTTTTTGATGATGTCATGATGACATCATTGTAAATTTTGTGGCACAGCATGCACAACTACATGATATAACAAAGCTTTTGTAACAAGAATCATTACTATAGCACTTATACTGTTATCGAGATATACCAATAACCAAAAAATCAGCTTTTTTGATGACGTCATGATGACGTAAATATTGTGGCAGCATCCACAAACTAAAAGATATAACAAAGCTTTCGCAAAAAGAATCATTACCGTAGCACTTACCCTTCTCGAGATATACTGCTAACAAAATTTTCTAATTAAATATTTAAATGACTGTCACGTGGCTAATTAATTAAGATTTTTTTCCAACTCGGTGCCAGAATGATCCTTAGCTTACAGGATTGTTTGATTTAAATCACTCGATTTAAATCATTGATTTAAATAAATGGGAAAAAATCAAATAAATCGCTCAAAAAAATCAATAATGATTTCTTTCATTATTTCTTGATTTTTTTTTAAACAGAATATCTTACTGAAAGAATACTTCCATTAACTTTTGGCTTAATTTTTCCACTACAACAGGGTGTCTTAAAACAGTTTATGTTGTGTTTTTACATTAGTTTTTACTGTACAAAATACGCATGCATGTACAGTATGTACACACATACTGTATATGTATGCATGAAAAATTAGGCAGTATTCTGAAGCAAATTATGTGTACAGCATTACTTGTAATGTATACACATTATATTAATACATAGATGTACTGCACAGAATTAACTTTTGTTTGTGTACATCACTACATCTTGACTTTGCACATTAATACTGTCATTATTAGCTCTATACACATGAGATGCAAATGGACCACTGGTACGTACAACTGCAAGCCATGAAACATCTTTATGTGGTCTTAAACATCCCATCAACAAGAATACAGTACAGCATGCCTGTAGTGATCTGTCAGTAATTTTCTGTTTTTTGTTGCTTTGGTTTTTTGGCTACATTTTAATGACCTACAATGCCCTAGCGACAAGATGCAATTTGGCAGCATTTATGTGTTTTTTTTAAGCAAAATGTTATGACAGTAAGATGTTATTACATAAAAACAATTAAGAATTTAATTTAAATATAAAAAAAAACGATTTAAATACAAATAAATCCATTTTATTTTTTTAAATCATGATTTTTATCAACCGTTAGCTTATAAGCTTTCAAATGATACTTCATCTAAGCTGATCAGAAGAAGCTAAGAAGAGATAAGCAATAAACAAACTTGTCACAGTTACCCTAAGAGCCTAATTCTGTGACCAGGAAAGTAGGATGAAACAACATGCAGACTACTGAATGATTACAATGTCCAAACAGAAAAATTCTTATCACAAAATAAACAGTTTAATTTAATCATATCACAAACTTATTTATGTACAAATTAGATTGTTAAAGGGCAAAAGAGGATTTGTAAATAAGTGTTTCCTCTGTCAAGACCCAAAAAGGGCACGAGTTGCATGATCATTAGTAATAATAATTATGACAGCAAAAAAGGTAATAATAACAACGGCTACAGCAATAATTAGGATCCCACAAATTTAAATGAGGTTTAATTTAGGTTGCCAGCGATTTCTAGTCAGTGACACATCAAACTTGGGTTTCTCCCGTAAATCATCAAAACTATACTCAGAATCGGAATTCAATACTACGAATTTACCTCGCAAAAGTTCGCTAACCCCTCAAAAGACTACTCTGGCATCAAGACAAGTATACATGTATTTGTCACAACTTTTCAAAAGATTTCAATACAAACAGGGTTTACCTTAAATCTACCCGTCTCATGTCAATTTCTCCTGAAATACAGCAAAACACATCAATGACTAAGTATAAGTTACAAGTGTAACAAGGTGCAAAGAAAAAAACACATCACTTACATTAAAATACACATTCCTTAAAATTCCTCAAACAGGTACGAGTGGGTGAAACATCGTTTCAGCACATACTGAATAAATTTCCCACCGTTTAGGCCTAATAACTGTTTGGTTATCGGCTCGAGCTCAGTCCATGCTCACGGCTTGCACTTGGCGAGGCACATGCGTCGCACGTCAGGGCTCGACTCTACCGGGTGACAAAGGAGCGCACTCTGTCGTTCTCTACGACTGGCTGCAAAGTGGACTTCGGTTATCGCCTAGCTAGCTCGGAGATTGTCTGTGGCGGACATCACCGGCATACCAAATTGGACCATCTATGGTTTAAAGGAGTTGGCCAAAATACATACAAATAATCTCAAGGTAACTAAATTATATTGCTAAACATATCTCTTTTAAATCGAAAGGAAAATGCTAAAGTATAGTCAAGGTCATTAATCAGACAATAAATATCAAAATCAAAGCGCAAACACAACGTGGGGTTTCTAACATTCAAAACTTAAGCTCCTTAATTCATCTTAACAAATGTAAAATGAACACAAAAATTTACTTACGGTTTTCTTGCTGTTGAAGATCTTGATTGCAGATCTAGCCGCTCTGTCGGTCTATTTGTGCTTCAATCAAAACTTGCTAATAAATTTAGCAGGCTGCAGAAATATCTGCTTCAGCAAAGAAGTAGCCTAGCAAAAGGCAGCACAACAGCAGAACGCGGCTCTGGTGATCTGGCAAAATTCAAGTCTCTCTATCTTTCATTCTATAAGATTCAATCGGTAGTGCACAACCTTCCTCTTTGAAGGACAGCAAGAGCTCTGCCTACACGCCTTACATGTAATACCTTATCTACACCCAAAACCCCACTTCATTCATAAGAACACCAACAAAAGATAGGCAAGCACAAAGAAACAAAGCCATAGGAATTTAGGACCAAGCCAGAAGGTTGGAGGGTTCTATTCATAAACAAAATAGTGAAAGTTAGTGCAGAAAGCCATGGCCCAGGGCGGTGAACTGTAAAAGAAGGTTACTACTTATGAATATTCATGAAAAAGTAAGGATCTGGAATAAAACACAGAGTGGTGTAAGAAAAATAAGAGAATTAAGACAAGATATAATATGCCACAAGGGGAATTCTGACAAAACTTAATGCACAAAGCTATGGGAGCAAAAAGTGCGAAGGAATAATGAAAAATGCGCACAAAAACAATACCTGTTCCGAGAATGTCGGAACAGCTAATGAACAAATACACTGCAGTGAATTCAGCAATCAACATACATCAACAAGTGAAATGAAATTGTACATTAATTAGTAATACACAATCATTAACTTACCCTTGTTTTTCCCGTAACTTTGACTACCCTTTTATTTGGTCTATCTTGTAAACTATAGTTTGTGAGTTTCACAAATCTGTTCGCCACCAGTTTGGATGAAAGTCTCTCAAGATCATTTAACACCAGAACATCCATCACTTCATCTTTGTCACTTATTGCTGATGTCATCAACGTTTTACCACGTTGGCATGTATCACTCAAAATTTTCAAGTTCAATGAAGACATCTAAAAGACAAAGCATACAAATACAACAATACAAGATTAAATGTGTGCTAACAACACAATATATGCCTAGCCTGTCAATCAAACATCATCCAAACATTTTGAAGCAAATATTTGCAAAGCAGTACAGTAGGCCTACTAGTACTATAGTAGTAGTCTAGATGTGTAGGCCATAGGCCTACACAACGGGACCACTAACAAAAGAAATGAAAACTAGACCCCTGGTAATTAGTATAATAACTCATACGTCCCCAACTTCAGTGTGAAAGTAATACTGCACAGCAAAATTGGTCATCCCATGCTAACTTCGGGAATTGTGATTAAGCGGGTCCCAAAACTACAGGAAATAAGAAAGCTACTTTTTGAAAAGTAACTTACCCAAATATACATTGAGGGTGTCCTCTTCTACATTATTAACATACATGAAGCAAGGTTAATATTGTGGAAAGAGGGCAGGCCTTTGATTTTTGAGGGAAAATATGGGGTAAAAAAAAACCCCGAAAACGGCCGCACGAACGGCCGCAGACGAGAATTTAGTCTGGTTTCCACTCTGACATTTTGAGGACTCTTCATCCATGTCATCTGTTGGGTCTTTATTATACCAGACCAGACAAAATGGCCTCGTGGGAAAGAATTCCACTGACGGCCATGACGGAAACAGGGTTATTTCCTCCAAGAGTTAACTTATTTGATGCAAGTCATGATGAAATTCAATCTAAGGTGTGAAAACTTGTGTAGCTTATCTAAAAAGTGAGATTTTAGGGTTTTTTGACCTACAATTATACACTTCGAATGCAGCGGTAGCCATTTTTAAATATTAAATCAAAGTGTTTTTGGGATCCAGCTTAATCACAATCCCCCTAACTTCCTCTTACCAATGTCAAAAGTTCATTCAAACACAATCTAATCAATTCCAAACAGGCCTGCTTCGACCATAGAGCGGCTCTGACGTTACTAACAAACTACAGACCAATAGCATGCCAGAACAATATCGATCTCTTGTCATGCATGGTTGAGAAGATTAGGCCTAGCGTACTGCCTACTGGGCCTAACGTTAGGCTACATTGATAGAAACACGGCACAAAACGGGAACACTGCCACTGGCACTGCAAACAGGCAAGTACTTCCGTGACACAATGTTCCACATTCAACTTTATATCATGTGACTCAGTGAAAGTCTAATATAACGATTAACAAAAAACAACAAACAAACCTTGGCTTGTGAAGTAGGAAATATCAGCCTAATTCACGTCCCGTCAGGGCCTGGGCCTCTCTTCTATCGAACATCACTGCAAATAACCTGTCACGTGTCAGTCAGTATTATCAATGTACGTACGTGCTGTAGCATGCACATCGTGCAAGGCTGCGCCTGTGGTCAGCTACCATGGCAATGGCCGGGTCAAAAGGGCAACACACAGAGATAGCTGCATAGTAGTGTACGTGTAATTATACTTTCCCACGGCCGGCTCGTGTGTTTTATATTGCCAGTGTACAGGTGTATGTACTGTGCCATGCATGCATACATTGTACATACAGTGTGTACAGTGTGGATTTTTGTTTATAGGCCTAGGCCTCAGGAGTATAATATAGCACGTTTAAAACTCCTTGCTTCATGTTTTTTGACCAAATGCAATGAAATTCTGGTATTCCATGGTACAATAATTCGGCAACCGTGGTTTTCTACATCATGTTGTAAAATACCCACTGAAATACACAGTAATCTGTGTATATGTTTGAAGTAAATCTAACTTCATATTAATAACATTAAAATCTGAACAAGTCTGCATGGTACCGTGGTTATTTGGAAAGAACAAAGTCTACATCCTGCAAAAGTGATGGAGATCAAAGTTTATGGTCGGAATCCCGATGTTCACTACTTATATATATCCCATGAAAGCCAGAGACATGAAAATAAAAGGCAATGCCGGACACTTGTGAAATGAAACCCCGGCAAGAGAGGGGTAGTGACGTACATGAGATGACAGTTTGTTTCGAGTTTATGTGAGGTTCATGTGAAAGAGCAGAAATTGAGATTGAATTAAAAATGGTGTCACACTGTATCATGTAGTATAAATTATTTATTTCTGTTATTTTAGTTTTTTTGTTTCCTCAGTCTGTAAGGTTAAACAGGCAAAACATAAATAAGAAGGATACGGCATAATTTGCTCAGCTGAGTTTGTATTCCCTTGAAATTGTACAGTTTTGTATCTCGTGCCAGACGCAGGGTTTGTCAGTATTGTGAAATTCGGGTTTACCAACATCAAGGATTGAGGAAGAAGACTGAATCGAGACAACAAACACTTGGCAATTTGTTTCAACACTGCTGTAAATGACTCGATCAGCAGCTCCTCACTTCATCCTGATCAATCTTTTTATTCTTTTAACAACGAGTAAATATATTTAATCCCTCTATCTTTATATTAATATCATTATACTAAACAAAATATGATCTAAACAATCACACTCAAAATGGACACAGTTTCGGTTTACTGTCACATTTGTAATTATTTTAATCCCAATGCCTTCAACTAATAAAAACTTCAGCTAGTTTTCTTCACCGACGTTGTTTTGATGATTAAAAATTACTAAGTTTTTGAGGGCAAAAATTGTGAAATTGAAACTAGTGTCAAACAATGAGCCGTGGAAATTTCTCTGCTAAGGGCTTCCTTGGACTTTCATTCATTTTTAATCAAGAAACTCCTTGTCACATGCAGGTTGACAAATTATATGTATTGTACCATTTCATTTCCTGGGTAAACTATGACATTGGGGAAAAATCCATGAAAATAAAATGCAGCACGGTGTAAGTCTCATGGAAATCCCTTATATGGATTATTAGTAGTGTTGCTACTGAAGATATTACATCATTGGATGGGTCAGGATTGGGTTTTTTCCCCTTTTTTGTGCAAAAAAAAAACAAACATTCTTTTATACGAAAGAATAACGTCCAATGAATAACATATTTTGTACAAAAACTAATCAGAAATGAGAAAATCCCTGGTTTGTTCCAAAAAATATATTATCAAGGAGACCATCTGAATGAAAATGTATATTTTTTTAGGGACATTTGACTCTAACTGTACATGTATCACTGAAGCAAACTTAGGTTACGTAGAACAATTTCACAGTATGTTTCTACCATTACCATCTTAATACCCTATAAGTTATAGGAAAATCTGGAAAGAATTCACTTTCAGTATGCCGTACCAATGTATGTACCGATCAACCAGTGCAGGTTGATATGAAGTGAGTATAATTTTTCAGTTGTGCAGCACAAGTTCACCGTGACATGTTTGTGAAGTTTGAAAGTGGTGACGTCATTCATCCGGCCGGAAGTTATGCTCTTTTAAAGGTATAATTATGAAAATGGCTTTTACTGGGTAATTACATATCACGGTACAGCACATCGATGAACATTGCAAAATATGTACAACGTACGCATTGAAAAACCTCTATAATTAAAACTCAGTTGTTTGTGATGAACAAACCGGAAATTATCATCAAGATAATTTTGCACATTAAAGGTGACACATAATGAACAGCAGTCAGTTTACTTTACGAGCAATCAGCATGATAAGTATATTTGATTGATCACATGCGTGATGCGTCACAAGTCCACTACGACATCGACCCAGAACACCTAGTGGTTGTTCCCACAACCACATGTCTATTTTTTTTTTTTTTTAGGTGTTGGGGTTCAAGCCGAACACCTATTGTTATTGTTAGAGTTTTTTTTTTTTTTTTTTTTTTTTTACTTTTACTTTTTTTTTTCTTTCCCCAAACTTGTCAGCAGGACTTCTTGGTCACAGGTACAAGATATTGACATGAAACTTGGTGGGAACTTTGGTCATGATGTCAAGTTGTATTTAGAAGATTGACGTCATGATGACGTCATCGGGTATCAAATTACACGCGTTTTTAGGAAAACTTTGGTGCTTTATAACTTGAGAACCACATGACCTATGATTTTGATATTGACATATGTTACTCACCACCTGAATTTGAACAATTAATATATTCAATGTTGTGTACAAATGACCTCCACTTCCGGTGTTACCGGAAGTTGAATTTTGACTCAAAATAACTCTAAAACGGAAGGATTTGGGCACATAAAACGTATTAAGCTAAAAGATAGAAAAGGTCTTGGGCTTTCAGAAAATATAAACCATGACGTCATGCGAGCTATATAGCGGCCTCTACGGCTGGTTAAAGATATACAGTGATTACGTAATCCAAAAGTAGACAATGGATTTCTGCCAAATTTCGTGAGTGTTAAGCACAAATACACTTTGACATGTATGTGAAGTTTAAAATTTGTGACGTCATTCAACCGGAAGTTATGCTCTTTTAAAGGGAAAATTACTTAATTATTCAAATACTGTTTACCCAGTAATTACATGACGTACATCAGTGAAAACTGCAAAGTATTTACATTGTATGCATTCAATGACGTCTGTAAATGTTCAGTTACTTGTGATGAATTATTTGGAAGTTATTGTCCAGACAATGTTATATATTTTTAAAGGTGATGCCATGTATATATAACTCCATGGTATATAACTTCTTATCAGATCTTTCAAACAATTTGTTTACTCAACCACTTAAGGCATCATTAACTAATTGCTTGCTTCAGTGCTGATGTGATTACAAGAGACTCTGATTAGTACCAGATGGCAGTCACTGCAAGATGATTGGAATGTGCTTCATTACATTGTCTCAGTGGAAACACATGATAGCCTCAACACAGGAGTTTAATACAACTCATACACTTTTAAACAGTCAATTTTAACCATACAAAGTTCCTACAGCGTAGATGTGAAGTGAACATTTATGCCATCTCTTGTGATTATATGAATTTTAAAATATTTCTCACATAATTCTGTTAACTTTGTACACATACCTGTACATGTGTTACGTGAAAATATGGTCTTTTACAAAAAATATGATGATCGATTGACTCTATTTCCCATACACCACACGTACCTAATTCACTGTGTAGAACATACATATACATGTACATGTAATGTCCAATTGCGTGACTCAAAACTTTGTTTAGTTGTTTACATCTTGCCATAGATATTTGCACCTAAATCTTATTATATATCATTAAATACCAGCACCAAATCTTAATCGAAATGCTATCGACGTAGGTTGCGGAGTATTGAACATCATTTTCTCAAAAGACAATGTGTTCCATAAACACTGCAACTAAATCTATGGGCTAAAATTAAGGGTTTTTTTACGTTGAGATATGGTCACTTTTAAACCATATGTCTTAATCAAACAAAATAAAACTGCAACATATTTACATCATATTATTGTCCAGACAATATTATATATATTTAAAGGTGACGCCATTTCCTATAATCAGTCAGTCAATGTACAAATAAGCAATCAACATGGTCAAAGTATTTGTACAGTCACGCAGTTTATGTGTACATGTGTTTCAATATGCCATCATATGAGGGATGATTGATCTCATATATTCCAACATACGTTTATATAACAGTTCCACTACGAAATGAGACCCCGAACACCTAGTGGTTGTTACTACAATCACAATGTCTAGTTTTTTTCATTTTTCTTCTTCCCAAACTTGTCAGCACGACTTCTATATGACAGTTACAAGATATTGACTTGAAACTTGGTGGGAACTTCGGTCATGATGCCAAGTTGTATTTAGAAGATTGACGTCATGATGACGTCATCGGGTATCAAATTACACGCGTTTTTAGGAAAAACTTTGGTGCTCTATAACTTGAGAACCACATGACCTACGATTTTGATATTGACATATGTTACTCAACACGTGAATCCCAACAATTAATATATTCAGTGTTGTGTACAAATGACCTTCACTTCCGGTGTTACCGGAAGTTGAAGTTTGACTCAAAATAACTCGAAAACGGAAGGATTTGGGCACATAATACCTCTCTGGGTAAATGACAGAGTAGGTCTTAAGCTTTTAGAAAATATAAACGATGACGTCATACGGGCTGTATAGCGCCCTCTATGGTGGATTAAAGATATACAGTGATTACGTAATCCAGAAATTTGGTGAGTGTGAAGAACTAATGCACCTTGACATATGTGTGAAGTTTGAAATCTGTGACGTCATTCAACCGGAAGTTATGCATTTTTAAAGGAAACATGATGTAATTATTCAAATACTGTTTATTCGGTAATTACATGACGTACATCGGTGCAAATTGCAAAATGTTTACATGGTACGCATTTGATGATTTCTGCAAATTTATTTTCAGTTGTTTGTGGTTAACTAACCGGAAGTTATCGTCCGGGCAATTTTACGTTATTTAAAGGTGACACCATTCTCTATACGCTATAAGTCAGTGTATATATACGAATACACTGCACTCAGCATGATCAGTATTTGCTCAGTCACACAGTTTAAGTGTATTTATATATGCCACACATGCGTTCCAACAGACATTCTCATAACAGTTCCAGTACGAAATGAGACCCCGAACACCTAGTGGTTGTTCCCACAACCACAATGTCTAGTGTTTTAGGTGTTCGGGTTCAAGCCGAACACCTATTGTTATTGTTCGAAATCTTTTTTTTTTCCATTTTGTTCTTCCCAAACTTGTCAGCAGGACTTCTATATGACAGTTACAAGACATTGACTTGAAACTTGGTGGGAACTTCGGTCATGATGCCAAGTTGTATTTAGAAGATTGACGTCATGATAACGTCATCGGGTATCAAATTACACGCGTTTTTAGGAAAAACTTTAGTGCTCCATAACTTAAGACCCGCATGACCTACGATTTTGATATTAGAATATGTTACTCAACACGTAAATTTGAACAATTAATATATTCAGTCTTGTGTACAAATGACCTTCACTTCCGGTGTTACCGGAAGTTGAAGTTTGACTCAAAATAACTCGAAAACGGAAGGATTTGGGCACATAAAGTATATTTGGCTAAAAGATAGAGAAGGTCTTGGAATTTCAGAAAATATAAATGATGACGTCATGCGAGCTATATAGCGCCCTCTACGGTTGGTTACAGATATACAGTGATTACGTAATCCGAAAGTAAACAATGAATTTCTGCTAAATTGCGTGGGTGTGAAGCACAAATGCACCTTGACATGTATGTGAAGTTTAAAAATTGTGACGTCATTCAACCGGAAGTTATGCTCTTTTAAAGGGAAAATGACTTAATTATTCAAATACTGTTTACTCAGTTATTACATGACGTACATCAGTGAAAACTGCAAAGTATTTACATTGCATGCATTCAATGACGTCTGTAAATGTTCAGTTACTTGTGATGAATTAACCGGAAGTTATTGTCCAGACCAATGTTATATATATTTAAAGGTGATGCCATGTATATACATGTATACCTCCATGGTATAGAACTTCTTATCAGATCTTTCAATCAATTTGTTTACTCAACCACTTAAGGTATCACTAACTAATTGCTTGCTTCAGTGCTGATTTGATTACAAGAGACTCTGATTACTACCAGATGGCAGTTACTGCAAGGTGATTGGAAAGTGAATCATTACATTGTCTCAGTGGAAACACATGATAGCCTCAACACAAGAGTTTAATACACCTCATACACTTTTGAACAGTGAATTTTAACCAAACAAAGGCCCAGACAAAGTTCCTACAGCGTAGATGTAAAGTGAACATTTACGGCATCTCTTGATTTTATATGAATTTTTAAATATTTCTCACATTAGCCTGTTAACTTTGTACACATACGTGTACATGTGTTACGTGAAAATATGGTCTTTTACAAAAAAAATGATGATCGATTGACTCTATTTCCCATACACTATATATATTCGTACATAATTCACTGTGCAGAACATACATGTACATGTACATGTAATGTCCAATTGCGTTATTTTAAAACTTTGTTTAGTTGTTTACATCTTGTCATAGATATTTGCACGTAAATCTTATTATACATCATTAAATACCAGCACCAAATCTTAATCGAAATGCTATCGATGTAGGTTGCGGAGTATTGAACATCATTTTGTCAAATGACAATGTGTTCCATAAACACTGCAACTAAATCTATGGGTTAAAATTAAGGGGTTTTTTTACGTTGAGATATGGTCACTTTTAAACCATATGTCTTAATCAAACAAAATAAAACTGCAACATATTTACATCATATTTAAAATTATTGTCCAGACAATATTATATATATTTAAAGGTGACGCCATTTCCGATAATCAGTCAGTCAATGTACAGTACAAATAAGCAATCAACATGATCAAAGTATTTGTACAGTCACGCAGTTTATGTGTACATGTGTTTCAATATGCCATCATATGAGGGATGATTGATCACATATATTCCAACATACGTTAATATAACAGTTCCACTACGAAATGAGACCCCGAACACCTAGTGGTTGTTACCACAATCACAATGTCTAGTTAGAACTGTTGTGGGTCTTTGCGGTTCTGATTTTGTTGAATATAGCAAAACAGTTATAGTTGAAAGCGAGTAAACCCATTGTTTGTAAAGTGTGAAATCGGGATTCAATTTATCTTCAGTTAATGTTAGAATTGGTATGTTAAAATATTTACAAAAAAACTGATTCGTGTACACGTAGATCGAAATTACAAGTTTTTATAGAGCTGTATGCAGTATGCCTCTGGTTTTTATAGAGCTGTGCAGTATGCCTATCATAGCATACCGGTAGAATTAACATTTTGTATGAGACATGAGCAAGCTTCAAAGGACAACAATAAAATATACGCCACAAAGTGATATTGAAGATCAAAAAATTCATGTTCCATATGCAACATTTCAAGGCAATAACCTATGATTAAAATAAGGCCTTTATTCCATAGGCCAATTGAATAATTGAAATGCCCAGGAATATGTTAGTGTTTAATTAACATGAAGGGAAAAAAAAGCACCAATTTCATAGAATAAGAATAAATTGGAAGGTTTCTTATCATCCAAATGGTAACAAAGAACAAGTAATTAGCACAATATTTTGACATTGTTAGACAATTAATGGAAACAGGTGCTCTTGGTCACAAACCTGGTCAACAACAAATAAAAAGAAAATTAATTAACTATCAAATACAAACCGAATAGGGCCTATTATCTTGATTAAAATCATAGAAATGTTATACGTTTTATACTGTATAAAAGATGCTAGTGAAATGACATAAAATATCCTAAAACAGGAAAAACATTTGTGCCTAAAAAGTGACAGTGCAAGTATCATTACATTAATTTGATTTGTTCAAATTTCAAAAGTGGAATTGCTACTGGAATAAACGAAAATTTGTTTCTATTGGTTTTGCATGAAGGGAATCTTAGACGACGCCCTGATGGGAGATATTCAAAGAAGGTTGTCAATACATGATCAGTTTCACTGGATAGAATCAATTTAGCTTTTCTAAGTATTTGTTGTTCGCTAAACTTAGAAAAGCCAAATCGACCCTATCCAGTAAAACTGATCATGTATTGACCCCTTCACACTATGTTATCTAGGCCTATAAATTGTGAAAACAATCTTAAAAAATAGCAAAGATAACATATTATTCCTCTTTCCTGCATTTTTCGCAGCTCTGCTGCATGTGTATTTAGCCATGCTTAGCTTTTCGTCTGTCAAAATCCAAAATCCATTCAGTTAAAGGGATGGTACAGAATTGGTAAGACATAATACACTTCAAGATCACAGATTCACATAAAACTTACACAGAATAATGGTGATGATTAGAGAAAACATCCCATGAAATGTTTTTGTCTGAAATGCCATATTCGTTGAGAAATAAATGAAACTATTTTCCTAGAATAAATCGCTTCGAAGCGTTTTATTATGCGGAACGCATAATATCGCTAAAATGTGTAAAAAGGTTTTCACTAACTTCTCGTGACCCAGATGGCTGATTGTCCTCAAACTTCTACAGGTTTGTCAGTTAAGGTTTATGATGGATTACATAATGTGCTTTCACTGTCAGCAACGGTTTTGTCGCAAAAACCAGTTCTGTACCATCCCTTTAAGGTACAAAAGTAATATGTATATGGTGTTGTGTGTTTCAAAAATAGGTTATTTCAATGGTTAATTTTATCAGTTTTTTTCTTCTATTCAATTATTCTTATCATTGTAAATAGGTTTCATTTAAAACTATTAAATGAATTAAGCAGAATGATAAAAGTATAATGTTGTCAATCTACAAAAGAAAAACAGCAGACTATGTATAATAAACAGTTGTTTTGTGTCAAATTGTTCACTGCACTAGACATGCTAGTAGACATGATGTACACATGGGTTACAGAGTCCAGGTTGGGTGGGGTCATGATGTCACCCCACTAGAAGCACAGAAGACGGTGAACACATGGGTTACAGTCTGCAGGTTGGGTGGGGTCATGATGTCACCCCACTAGAAGCACAGAAGACGGTGTACACATGGGTTACAGTCTGCAGGTTGGGTGGGGTCATGATGTCACCCCACTAGAAGCACAGAAGATGGTGTACACATGGGTTACAGTCTGCAGGTTGGATGGGGTCGTGATGTCACCCCACTAGAAGCACAGAAGACGGCGTACACATGATTTACAGTCTGCAGGTTGGGTGGGGTCATGATGTCACCCAACTAGACGCACAGAAGACGGTGTACACATGGGTTACAGTCTGCAGGTTTGGCGTGGTCATGATGTCACCCAACTAGAAGCACAGAAGACGGGGTACACATGGGTTACAGTCTGCAGATTGGGTGGGGTCATGATGTCACCCCACTAGAAGCACAGAAGACGGCGTACACATGATTTACAGTCTGCAGGTTGGGTGGGGTCATGATGTCACCCAACTAGACGCACAGAAGACGGTGTACACATGGGTTACAGTCTGCAGATTGGGTGGGGTCATGATGTCACCCCACTATTAGCACAGAAGACGGCATACACATGGGTTACAGTCTGCAGGTTGGGTGGGGTCATGATGTCACCCCACTTTTAGCACAGAAGACGGCGTACACATGGGTTACAGTCTGCAGGTTGGGTGGGGTCATTATGTCACCCCACTATTAGCACAGAAGAAGGCGTACACATGATTTACAGTCTGCAGGTTGGCTGGGGTCATGATGTTACCCCACTAGAAGCACAGAAGACGGTGTACACATGGATTACAGAGTCCAGTTTGGGTGGGGTCATGGTGTCACCCCACTAGAAGCACAGAGGACGGCGTACACATGGGTTACAGTCATCAGGTTGGGTGGGGTCATGATGTCACCCCACTATTAGCACAGAAGACAGTGTTACACATGGGTTACAGTCTCCATGTTGGGTGGGGTCATGATGTCACCCCACTAGAAGCACAGAAGACGGTGTACACATGGGTTACAGTCTGTAGGTTGGGTGGGGTCATGATGTCACCCCACTAGAAGCACAGAAGACGGTGTACACATGGGTTACAGTCTTCAGGTTGGGTGGGGTCATGATGTCACCCCACTAGAAGCACAGAAGACGGTGTACACATGGGTTACAGTCTCGAGGGTGGTTGGGGTTCATGATGTCACCCCACTAGAAGCACAGAAGACGGTGTACACATGGGTTACAGTCTTCAGGTTGGGTGGGGTCATGATGTCACCCCACTAGAAGCACAGAAGACGGTGTACACATGGGTTACAGTCTCGAGGGTGGTTGGGGTTCATGATGTCACCCCACTAGAAGTACATTAGATTGTAAACGACGTTCAATTATTTGATTGCCTTGTGTCTTCATTGATATTAATCTGCTTGAGACATTGTATTATGTGCTGGAGCCTCTCAGTTTAGACCTGCCACATAACAGACAAAAATATTCACATATCATTATTTAACTTTCATTTTGAGTTGCCTTTCAATTGAAGTATCCTGTTTACATTTGCTTTCATTCTTCACATGGTTTCTAAAAATCATCATTTTCTTTATATTTCCATTTGCTTGAATTCATCAGATTATTTCTGAAAGCAGTATTTTCTTTATACTTCTTTCTGCTGGCATCTTTCACCTGTTGTTGAAACTTAGTATTGGTTCTGTACTTTTGCTTGTAACTTTCATCAATTTTCTTACATTTATATTTTTCACTCGTATGATATTTTTCTTTGCCAGCATATTTAACTGACTGCCTGACATAATCTCTGTATTGCTCATCTTGTTTATATTTTGCCTTACGATATGTGTTATTCTTTGTTTTCTTTGTCTGCCTCATCTCATCAAAATTATCCTCTTCGTGCTTACGCTTTCCAGTTTCAGTCACATCATTTTCCATTATACATTTACTAGCATTCCGCTTTTCTTTCATTCTCTCTTTCATTATTCTTCTATGCTTTTCTACACTCTTGGGTCTTCTTTTGCATGGCGTATTTCACACAGCTGACACTTTCTTTTTTATTGCCTTATTTGTCAATAGCGTGTCACATTGTTCAGCTTCTTGATCACTGTGTATACTTATCCCAGGACTTACTTGTACATCATCACATGCATCTTGTTCCGTATGATCAGATACATCATGTAACAATGCACTTACAGAAAGTACAACATTATAATGTACTTTATGTTCATGATTCAGATAAATACCCATCTCTGAAATCTCAACATCACTGTCAACATTCTTTGCAGAGAATTGATACCACTTATTAAGCGATTCATCAAATGTGTACATATATTAACACGTTATTTGTGTGTCATTGCCATGATTTCAGTCTCTATTCTATACACCGCTGTCAAACATTCTTTATTCTTTGTCTTCATTAAAATCACCCATTATAATAACTCTATTTGATACTTTGTGGATTTCATTCAGTAGAATTTGCAGATTACACATAAAATCCCGTAGGATATAAGATGATGGTCGATAGATAACAACAACTGCTAATGACACGTTGGCAATTACATGGAATGCAATGTACTCAATGTTCTGTACAGTCAGCATGAGTCTACTTATAGTTCTGTTTGTTTTACTATACACTGTTACACCTCCATGACACTGTTGCTGTAGCATGTTAGTACTTTGACTGGAACTATCATAAGACAGACATCTTGGTTGATGGTAGCTTCTGTAATTATCAAGTTGGAAATCATACTGGAATTGATCTTCAGTACATGTTTCTGTTAAACATATGATATCTGATTTCATCATTTGATTCTTACACTTCATATCATTATAATGAGCTCTTAATCCTTGTATGTTATGCATCATAATAGTTATACCATCAGGTGACTCAGTCATATTCAGATCATTTTCATTAATTTATGGTGGCATCTTATCCAAGGCATCAGCTACTGCTTCATTACAATATATATGCTTCTGGTCAAAACCTTCAATGACAAGACCTTCTAATGATGTAACACGACTCAGACTCACATAAGCTTGACCTGCAGCTAATGTACGATTAAGACATACTACAGCTTTATCCATTGTCAATCCTTGTACTTTGTGTGCTGTACATGTAAAAGACAGTTTAAGTGGAAACTGATGCCGAACACATTTTTTCCCAAAACTTTCCTCTTGAATAGCTATAGGTACACTATCGTTATCATTTGAAGATGATGCAGTATTCTTTTTTAGTTTCATTCCAACCCTGGCATTATCAAACTTCACTTTGATACACTTTGGTTCATCAGGTTTATCATGTGACATTACGATGTGTGTTACAGTGCCAATAACACCATTAACAAGACCATCTGATACATCTATATTCTTGGTTAACATGACTCTCGAACCAACACCAACTAACAGTGATTGCATCCTGATGAATTGTTCACTGGTTTTCTTTTAATATTAGCTTGTCTAGAGTTCATCTCATAATCTTTTGCTTCTATGTATATACAGTCAGAGCGTTTGGCTTGTAGAATCATCATAATTATTCTGTTCATCTTCTTGCTTAATTGGGTAAATATGAAGAACATCATTCCATTTTTCACCTGTTTCACGTCCCTTTAACATTCTGATATCATCTTCCATCAACTTGTCCTGTTTCTTTCTCACTCTTAGTCTATTCATTGTCTCTGCAAACTTTGCATTCTCTTTCTGTCTCATTATCTTATCTAATTCAACAATCTTGAAGTTATCATTCCACAGATCACATGATACAGTACTGTGATACAAAGCTTTTGCTTTCACTGGAGGTAACTGATAAAAATCTCCAACAGCCAGTATACTAACATTTCCAAAGGGATTATGATTCCTACATTGCTTTATCTGTCTTAAACGTCCATGAATATAATAGAGTAGATTCTGACCAACCATTGAAATCTCATCTATGATCACAATTTGCAGTTGACTGAGCAGGTTACGAAGTGTACTGATCTTTTCTTCACCAAGAGGCTGATAGGGTAAAGTCATATCTGTTGGGATTGATAAATGCACTGTGAATAGTAGCACCATTAACATGAAATGCAGCCACACCTGTAGGAGCTGTTAATAGCACTGATATATCATCTCATCTCATCATTGATCCAAGTATTCTTGTACCTTCAAAGTCAATACACTTAACAAGTGTTTACCAGATTTTGTGACTGAAAATCTTGGATATCTTATTATAGCTGGATCAGTCCTGGTGCGCTTTTGTACATGTCCCAAATTATTCTCTAATTTATAGATTGTGGAATTTTGTTTTTGTACGTTACCTTTATATATTACTCTATACTCTGAGCAAAATTTAGCTAAGCACATTGAATCAAATACATCTTTGTCTGGTCTTGCTTTTATACCGGTCAACTTTACTAATCATCCAAATATCATCTTCATCATCTCCAAAATCATCCTCATAGGGTTCTCACCTAATGGTATAAACTCTAGATTGGCAATAAATGTCCTGTTTGATGGTGGCCTTGGAAAATTAAATCGACATGATGTTCCTTTCTTACGACATGATTTAGAATGCCTTTTACTATGTTGCTGAACACTGCTTACAATCTCATTCAATTCTTCATTTTCATCGTTTGACGGCAATGCACAAGTCACGTACCCAGCAAACACAGAACGTTTTCAAAACGTTTTGTTTAGGTACTGTACGTCTTCGTCCTAAATGAACGTTTTAAAAACGTTTATATAACGTTAAAGTTTGGACTTCTCATTTACGTCAAAGTTTAGGTTTTTGAGAACGTTTAAAAAACGTTTTTTGGACGTTACAAATTTCACGTTTTGTACACGACGTTTACAGAACGTTTGGTATAGGACGTTTACAGAACGTTTGATATAGGACGTTGACAAAACGTCTATGGACGTTACAAAATAAAGGTTTTGTACATATTCGTTTACAGAACGTTTTATATACGTCCACTTCAATAAATCAACTAAGAATTTTTTTTAACAAATAAATAACAATAACATGTTTTTAATAATTTTACAAACTCAATTTTATTACCGGTAATTTCAAATAATTTCTTATCTTTTTATACACATGCAACGAACGAGACCGCGCGCCCACGATTGATGACGTCACGTCGTGCCATGCGGTACCGTACGGTGCACGCATGCCCTCGGCCGCGCGCTTGCGCAAAAATTACATTCAAAATAGAATACGGTTTGTGTTCGCGCCTCTTCATGACATGAGCTAGGCCTAACAGTTAGTATCATTCATCAAGAAATCCTGAAGTTTGCCTGAACTGCATGTCTGTGTCTGTGAGACTTCAACACCAAAGGTAAGTGATATTTTACAATTTGATATCTGTTAGGTGTTTAAATGTTTTGGAGTGAATTTGAGACGTGTAATATGTGGGAAAACATTGAAATCAAAGTGTCAGATTGTGTCATGATCATGTCTGCATGTAGGCCTACTAGGGGGTCTATGTACATGTATGTAGCGCCCCATTGTGCTACTGGAGTACCTCCGCTTCTTGGCCCAACGTATAGCTAGGCTATACATTCTTTTTCTAGGAACGTAAATCAAAATTCAATTTTCGAAACTTATTGTTTTTGTCACAATTTTTCCATCAATGATCGGTCAGTCATTGCTAACAAAGCCTGGTCCCTGGAGAAGACTATCGCCGGGTCCCCGTGCGGTAACTCGATCCTGGCTTTTTGCGGGATTTTTTGACAAAATCTCCGTGAACGACGTAGGAAAAGAGGAGCTGCCATGATTGAAGGTTTCTGTTGCACTGCACTGTACATACAGCGCGAGGCCGAATGCTGCACACACGTACATAGCGACACGAAAAAGACTAGGGACGAGTCTAGTTACAGTGCAACTATAGCAACCTTCAGTTCAATCATGGCTGCTCGACACTCTTCCTACGTCGTTCACGGAGATTTTGTAAAAAAATCCCGCAAAAAGCCAGGAGTCACCGCACGGGGACCCGGCGATAGTCTTCTCCAGGCTTTGACAAAAAAACTGTAAGCTGATAAGTTTCGATTTGAATTTTGATTTACGTTCCTACTGATCTAGCCTACTTCGAGATTTAGAAGTCTAAGTTTAATACTCCGCAGTGAGCCGTCAAGCACTCTACTTTTGGGGGTGCCGTAACGCTATGGGTTTTGAAAACAACAATTGATAGATGAAATTTTGTTGAAACATTGCAGCCACTACCGCCACTCCTAGATCGTAAATTCCCCTAAATTGTTTTTTTTTTCCTGATCCTCATACATCGATTATGCTTGTGCAGTCTCATTTTTGTAATTGACCCACAAGTTTTTGAGAAAAAAAATGATATTCTGTGTCACTCCACTTGCCCAAATGTCGATATTTACGTGCTGCTTGAAGTTGTCTAGTCCGCATGCGCATTATTGGATCTACCATTTTCTGAAGGGGTGCAACTTTACTTCACTGGTTCCCCCAGTTGCTGCATGCATTGAAATGGCTCTTAAGTGCGCAGATACCAGTTGTTGAAGCTTTTTCTTTTTTATTGAGACTGGCTCCCACTTACTGTGTGGTGTGCATGTGGCATGCGTGATTTTCATGTCTCCTTCAATGTGCACACCCCTATACAATAATGCTTTTGCCCATACTATAAAATTTATGAATGAACTCATAACATTATTCTTTCCTCAAGTGGAGTGGCCCAGAAAGTTGATTTTTTTTTCTCGAAAAGTTGTGGGTCAATTGCAAAAATAAGACTGCACAAGCATAACCGATGTATGAGGATCAAAAAAAAAAATAATTCAGGGGAATTCACGATCTAGGAGTGGCGGTAGTTGCTGCAATGTTTCACCATAATTTCATCTATCAATTAGACAATTAGACATCACAAAGACATTTCATTAAGCAAGAAGTCCAAATCAATACTGAATTATTTATCATATAATGGGAGAAACATTCAGACATATGATTATGGAGTTCAATCAAAACAAATCAGGTTAATTTTTACATCATATTTACATAGATCTAAGCAGTAAGCACATGGTAATTTCTGTGCAGCCAACACAGAAAACAGTATAAGTAAGTGTCAGATTGTGTCTTGATCATGAGCATGCTGCATGCAATAGCGATTAAAAGGCATATATGTTAAAATCTAACGTCTATCACCTATAGTTGGCATAGTTAACGGAAAATTTAATGTCCGAGACACCATTTTCAATGGCACTGACAGGCTGAAAATTATGAGAGTTGATTAAGACAACTGTTAATTTTTTTATAGATCAATCCACACTCTTTCATCATCAATAGCAAACAAATTCATTGTGAATGGTCATACGTTTTTTACTCTAGCACAAAATAGTTTGTAAATTTTGGGTCGAATTTTCCGTTAAGCTTTTGGTGTTTAGGGATACTGTACGCACATAAATTTATGTTGAAAATTTTTTGTTAAGCTATGGGAGATCAAGCTAGCCTAGAGGACTCCGTGATGATATTTGTATTAATTATGGCATTGTCTTGTCATCACGGAGCCTGGTACGCTGACTATAGACCCCTGTATAGGAACGTGTAAACAAAGATGGATTTCCCTCGAAAATTCACATTTTAACCCTGGGATCCGCCGTTAAACACTTAGTGTCGGGATGCACATGTAGGTCAGGCATGAGGCAATTTTATATTACGGGTAAAAACTGTGTTTTGGGGACACAATCCTTTTTCTAATGGACTGACTAGATGAATGGAACTTCCCCGGACCCAAACAGCAAAGCTTGAAGCATTCTGGCAGTTTACACATTGATCCATGACTGATTTACCAACAATAATAATACTTTGTACATGTACATTTACATGTACAGGTATGTCTAAATCCAGCCCAGTCCTGTGCAGATTTCCAATGAAAACATTTAGAACTGAGGGGGGTGTCACCCACTGAAGCAAACAATAGAAAAGGGAGTGGAATTAACAGTTCTACAAGCTGTTTCCAGGATGTTCCAAGAAAAGCTTATCTTTTCACACCCACAAGTAGTATCTTCTTGCATTCCAGACAATTAGCCTTTTTATTACCAAATATGGGAGTCAATGTGGTGCCACTCTAAGTAACCATGGATACCATAATCTTGGCAGTAGAGTGACTGTGTAGTACTGTAATTGCTGTATTGCTAAATTGGCCCTGAGATTTAGCAGTAGTCCAAAAAAATAATGTGCCTCACAAATGAGCACTGTTGTGTGTGGTAATACACAAAGGGATACACATTTTGTGCACAAACAAACAGGGCTTGGCTGATGGCAAGTTTTGTAGGGGCTAGTTTGTCTGGTGAACAAACTCAGGGTAGATAATGCATAAATATACTTCCCAGGTGTGACCCAAGGTACAGATAGGTTAAAAAAAAAATCAGCGAAATTTGGCCCATAGATTAAGCAGTAATCCCAAAAACATGAAAATATGCCTCAAGTTTGAGTACGGGCGCTTTTTAGAGGGTTAAAAAGCTAAATTGGAAATTGCAGGGGGTTAATCCTGTTTGTTACCTTTTTACGCATAAGGAGTATAAAGGATTAACAATTTAAATTTAAAATATGGGCAAATTAAAGGTTTCTTACCAGACCGACCCCGACCGACCACTTGCTTCCAACTTTACCATGCTATGTAGACAATAAATTAACCTTTGACTCGCTTTGCGATGACGTATGTCCGGAGAGAATTGGTGCGCATGAGGTGATTGGAAGAAGATTGTGCTCGTACTTTTTTATATTCATTTTCAGATTGATCGCAAAAATGTGTGCATCATGGTCAGGAAAGAATTACAACAAAAGATGGATGAGGGCTCATCGTTTATTGAGAAAAAATAGACGCGATGTTGTAACTAGCAGTAGTGAGAGTGACGTAGAAGCTCTCGTAGTGGAAGATGGAGCAGAAGATCTTCGCTTTGAGCCAGATAGGGAAATTGAACTTGACAACCCCATTCCTGTTAGTGATGATGATTCAAGCGATAGTTTGGCTGATGGTAACGCCGATACCCCATTGTCTTCTGACTCTGATAATGTAGATCCGATTTTCTCTTTGGATTCAGAGAACGAACATGATTCAGATCACTCGGGTGAGGAGCCGCACATCAGTGTACAAAATGAGTTGGCAAAATGGGCGAATGACTACCAAGTTAAACATAATGCTGTTGATGGTCTTCTAAAAATCTTAAAGAGGCATGGACACCCAGATTTACCAACCACAGCCTGTACATTGCTCCAAACTCCTAAGACTGTCGAGACTGACATTGCATCTGGAATGGAATATGTATACCTGGGAGTTCATGAACAACTGTCCAAAGCATGAATATTGACGGAATTCCACTTCATAAGGACACATCAAAGAGTTTATGGCCGATACTTTGTTCAATTACAAATGCTTCACCCGTGCACGTCTTTCCAGTGGCTTTAACGTATGGCCCTTCGAAACCTTCAAACCTTGATTTTCTTCAGGACACAATAAGGGACTTAGGCAATGTTATGACAGACGGTCTCCTTGTGGATGAGAAAGCAATCCAAGTGCACATTAAATGCATTGTCTGTGATGCTCCTGCTAGAGCCATGGTGAAGGGTACTAAGTTGTATTCAGGATACCATGGATGTGATAAGTGTAAACAGAGAGGAGAATGGAAGGGCAGAATGACGTACCCTGAGACAAGTAATTTGGAGAAAAGAACAGATGATTCATTTCGGGCCAAGCAATCTCCAGAACACCATAATGGTGATACGCCTTTCTGCCAGTTGCCAATCGATATGATTCAGTGTTCCCCAGTTGACTTCATGCACCAATCATGCCTCGGTGTTATGAGGAAGTTGATCCTTATTTGGATGCGCGGAAAGGGAAGATTGCTCAATTTCAAATTGGTCGCTGTTAATGTGGAAATTGTGAGCTAGAAACTTCTGGGGCTAAGGGGCTCCATAACTAACGACTTTCAAAGAAAGCCTCGTCATCTCTCCGAGATAGATCGATGGAAGGCAACAGAGCTACGACAGTTTCTCCTGTACACTGGGAAAGTTTGCCTTAAAGGAGTATTGTCATCTGTCCAATACAACCTCTTAATGGCGCTGAGTGTTGCTACATGTATTCTGGTGAACAGTAGGCTCACTGCAGAATATCATGCATTTGCGGAAGAACTGTTGGTGTACTTCAATGACCAGGGATGTGCATTGTATGGTCAGGAGTTCCTTGTATACAATGTCCACAGTATGGTCCACTTGGCAGATGAAGCGCGTCTATTTGGAGACTTGAACTCGTGCGCTGCATTCCCTTTTGAGAATTACCTCCAGTACATGAAAAAACTAGTGAGATCTGGCAAACGACCTGTTGTACAAATAATCAAGAGATTGTGTGAGGTCGAACAATTTCGAAGTGCATCAACATCGAAGGCTTCTGTTGTATCTACAAAGAAACCTGATAATTGCTACATTCTTAGTGAGTCTTCATGTTGTGAGGTAGAAGAGGAAACCAATGAGACCAGCGAAGACGATAACAAACTTCTCCTTTGTAGAGTGTAAACCAACAGTGAAAATGCCTTCACTTCACCTTGTGACTCAAAAATAATTGGTGTCCACAAAGTTATCAAACGCAATACCAGCATGCAGATGGTCCCACACCAATCTCTGAAGAAGAAAGCACTGAAGTTCGAAGTTGACAGAAATACGTTCATCTTCATGGCATTGTTGCATTGCTGGTAAAATCAATGGTAAATTAGTACATGAGAAAATATACAGTCAACTTCGCGAAGTTGAAATTTGGGGTACAAAGAAAATGTGTTTGACTTTCTATGGGGTCAGTTTTATACCGAAACAGTTTTATTGTGCAATTATTTGACTGATTAGAGTTCGACTTAAGTGGAGATGACTCTGTGTGCCTTGCATGTACATGGGTGTAGGTTGGTTATTTTAGCTACCGTGTTCCTCTATATTCAGCCATGTACCGCAATGCAAATATCTGAGGTACAGTGTACTAAAGTGCACAGCAAAAATCCAATTTTAGATGAGCCATAAATGTATTCAAATTTGAGCTACGTGTACATGTATGTGGGCAATCTATACTCTTCACCTTTGCTCTGATACCTTTTTTGAATCAAAGATGTTAAGCATACATGTACATGTAACCAAGTAAATTGACAGGAAGCAATGCAGGCACTTTTCTGTACTGCATGCAAGAAGTACATGTATTAAGAAATATTGCTTAATCATAATGTGTTCTTATCTCAACAGATGAATGAATATGCAGTTGTGGCATTTAAAGATGAAGATGATGCAGTCGCATTGGTGTCCGCATCATGGATTGTAAATGAAGGAGGGGTAAGTCTTCTTTCAATTTTGTCTCTTTTATCCTGTGATTCAATGCAGAGGTCATAATGAAACACTGATAAAATCTACAGCACTAAATGTTTGTGCGGACTGTAATTGTACTATTAAGCTCTGTACATTGCGTCTCAGACATCCAGAACTCTCAAACAAAGACTATTGGGTGTATGATTGAAAATGCAGGTTCAAAATTAACTTTGACCTGTCATTCACAAGTGATGCATTTTAAGCAAACTTATTTATGAATATACATGTACATGTATGGGTACCCATGTCAAAAAACGTTCATCAGCAGAGGAAAAAAATATTTGCTACGTGTATGTTGCGGACAAGCCTCAGACAAAACTATCTGTTGTCAAGAGCAACCTAACCTTGGTTTTCTTTTTTGGGGGGGGGGGGTTCTCAACATATGTATACAATTTGTATTTGTTAGTAAACAGTTGTCATTAATTTTATATTTTTTTTAATAATTATTCTAAAATTAATCACAACAATTTAACAAGAAAAGATCTTTTTATTTTTAAATCTAGGAGCAGTTCAGCTACTGGCCAGGTCACCAGCAAACCACGAAAGCAAAGCGGCATGAAATACCTGACAAGCAGACATGGGGGAGGCACAAAATTCGGTTGATGAAAGTGACTAGTAAGATACATAAGGGTGCCCTAGATAAGACGAAACTGAGAATTATCGATGTTTTGTTATATCTCAATTACAATTATTAATAAATGGTACGTGTCTGGAAAGCTTAGATCCTCCTCTTTCATTTGAGCCATCTCGGAACCTGCATATGTCACACATGAGTGAATAAAAACACTTTGAAGGAGGAATATCAAAAGTCATTTGGCAGGCGGTATCTACTTTTCAAAGAGAAAATCATATTTCTTAAAAGCTAATTTTTTGCCCTTTCATATGATATTCCATTTAGGAAAAATGAGCAAGGAATAAAGCAAAGTTCTGTTTGTTTAAAGTAATGTTGGCATAGCCTTAGTTTCACTAAGCACATGGGTTTTCACTGGCTCACTGCTGTAGTAATCAAAGGATCCGTTCCAATTGTTAATACCGTATGACTGAATTGCCTGTTTTGCATGCATGTTTTCTATCATTTTGCATGTAATTTGTGTTTACATACAGGCAACTATGAGAAAGCCAGATCAATTGCCAGGAAGGCGGAGGAAACATCAAATCTTGACGCAGATGAGGATAGCAGCTATAGGAAGAGGCATGCGCCATTGAGATTTCTAAGTGAATCGGACAGTGATGCCGGTAAGTTGTTTAACACCAAAAAGGTATACTTTAATTCTTCTGGAAAATTTCCACACATTAGCCCTTTTCAGCTATTTATCATCATATCCCTGCTGAAGGTCTGGGGAAGTACTCTGAATTAAAGCAAAATTGGCGTTTAATTCGGTGTTGATTAGCAAGTCGGTATTCTGAAAACACACTTGGCACTTTAAATACAAAAGATTAAACTGCTTGAGGGTTATCATAAGTTAACAATTTTTTTATTGACACTGCTCACCCCTTTTTTGCATTTTTAACATCTTTATTCTGTCTTGTATTTTAAAATGGGTTAATGCATATCCTAAATAAGACAAATGTTCCTTCAATTTCAACAAATTTTGCTGCATTTTAGGGTGAAAGCAATAAGGAAAGTCAAAATATCGCATCGTATCAATTTGTATTGTACATGTAGAAATTGCACATTTCTTCAATACATGAGCCTGATCTCGTTGGAGAAATTTTGTTACAGCTGGAGCACGTATTAAAGTGTCTTTTCTTCGTAACATCAATTTTGATTGGATAACATTAATGAAAGGAAGGAGGAGTTTTCAGAGGATGCGCAGGACTTAATGTACCTCTAAAGTAGTTTTCAGAATACCAATTAAGATGTTATGCTAGAAGGATGCTAGAAACACACGTATCTTGCTGGACTTCGCTGTGCAATCATATGATCTTTTAACCCTAATACATGTAGAACCAGGGGGAGAGGGGGGGGGGCATAATGTACCATTTCATCAAAATTGAAAATTAACATAAAAATGAATTAATAAAGCTGGAACATTATTTTCTTGCTCCTTAAGAATGACAGCCGCATAAACTACAAACAAAATTTACTCCTTTTTTTTTTTACCAAAATGCTACACTTATATAAGAGAGAGAAGTTGTCAATATGAATACAACTTTTAAAGTAAGTTCCCCCCCTAAAGATCGAACCCCTTAATAAGCACAACAAGAATAAAAAATTATGCCTTTCCAAAAACAGCAAAAATGTTGCTTTCATGACTTATTCTTTATCAGACAGTAAATTGACAGTTTAATAATGTTTGTAGCCACCATGTTTGTCAATGACTACTTGGCACCGTTGCCTCATGGTGTTCTTGTGGGTCTTTGCTTGGGGATGGCATTCCATTCTTCCAACATATGAGCCTGGTCAGCAAAGTTGGTGTTGGTATTAATGCGTGCAGATAGAGCTCTGTTTAAAACAGTAAAACACAGATTTTCTGTTTTTGATTTGCGATAGTTGGACAGCTGTCATACGTATCATTCACAATATGCTCTTCTTAGCTACCAAAATAACCTTATTTGTTAATGTATTTTTTTACTCTTTTTCTCTAGACAATTTTCAGCAGCAGGTTCTGCAGAAACTGCAGAAACTGGAAGATGTACAGGCCCAGATATTTGACATGCTGGCAAACCTGGCCAAATCATCAGCAACTACACGGGTAGGTCCTGCCGACCTGCAGGAGCCCCTATTGGAACCTGTTAAAGCTGGGCTCCAACGATTTCGAAAAATAAGATGTTCACGTAAAATGTTTTTCACCTAGCTCCAATTAAGGTAAACATATAATAAACCCTCACTTTTTGAAGTTTCTTGATGTGAATTTTAAGCCACCTTTTACCGTTCCACATTCGCCAAGAATGATCAATTTTCTCTCGACTTTGCCCGTTTTTGGTTCATTTACATATCATGAATATTCATCTTTTCCTCAAGTTGGTGACGTAGAAGAGGGGATTCGCTTTCCTTATAATTATTTATACACAGTGTGTTGCATATTACATTCCCACACGCAATACATGCACTCCAATCATTTCGAAGTAAAATGGTTGAAAATGATACATATGGCGACCGTCCTTGGTAGGAATAGAGCATCGATGAAGAATCAATGTACCAATCGGATATTAATGATCATTCGGGCAGTGATTCGGACAGTTTTAGCATACAAAAACCGCATGTACACAAAACTCATTGGAAATCCCATACAACTCCCGCGCACCGAGGGGATTCGTTCGTGGACCGTATCCCCTCTACTACGTCACACATTGACATGAATTTAAATAGCGCCACCCACGGCCAGTTTGGGTAAATAGTCCCAAGAATTGACAATTACTATCAAATTTTATTTCCAATATTACTAAATAATGAAAAAACAACAGCCCCATTGAATATTATGAGAAGGTTCTTATATGTCTTATAAACAAGGATTTGTATTTGTTTAATTTTTTCACAAATCGTTATTCTCCATCTTTAAGACAATGCAGGAATTTGACGTGCTCGAAATGAGACTCGCAGAGTCAGATTTTAAGAAGAAAATGGTAAGTTAAACAATACTTGCATACTAACTTGGCATTAAAAACATGACAATGAAAAAACATAAGAAATGAGGAGGAAAACTTGACCCACAGAAATGGTTTAGCAAACGAATTACACCACCAGTTGAGTATAAAACACCCCAACTTTTTGTGCACAAATCAATTGGGTTACTGCTCTCAAGTCCCCATATGACATCACAGTTTTGCTCATGAATATGAAAATTCTAATAAGCATACAAACCAAAGAACCTGTCTTTAACCTTGAAACAGTGAAAAGAAGTGTGTAAAATCACAGGCCCCCATATAACAATTTCTTTTTGGCACATGTTCAAGCCATTAATATTCCTATTGCATAGACCCTGTAGTCATCCATTCAAGTGATGTTTGTTTTTCCTTTTGGTACAGCTTTAATTATATAAACCTAGAATATCCTGAGTTTCTGATTTATACATGCCTTGATTACTTTATTGCCATGTTTAAAAAAAAAGTGAAAGGCTGTAAATTTTGCAAATGATAAATCAATATTTACTGCATCAGGGTGACACGGTGAGGTTTTAGTAGGAGAAACATTCATAGTACTGTATGGAAATGAGAAGGTTTACTCCCGTTTGGGTGAGAATCTGCAGCATTGTAATTGATAATGGCAATTTTAATTTCAGATCAACTACCTGAGTCTAGTCGGCGGGGTCAATATTGCCCAAACAAGTCGGCGCATAATGAAAAAGCTGGGGTCTAATAATCTGTGGTCAGATTTCAACGTGTTTGGGCGGAAGGGGAAGCGCAGTCTGAAGTCGACCAGATTTTATCCAGTCATTGTCAGTAAGTGATCAATTAGTATGATTAGCCAATTTCAAAATCACTTTTATATGTTTCTGGATTCACCTGAAGAGTTACTTGGGGTGCATTCGTTTAGCTCCCCCGGGTCGACACCAGTAAACCTCGTCCTCTATCTCTCGCTTGTTTTGTGCAGTAAAACACGATCAGTAAGGGCTGACCCGTGTTAGCTAAACGAATGCACCCAATGATTGGTGATCAATTGGACATTGATGGTCTCTAGCAACCTAACTGCCTTACACATTTATTCAAACTGTAGTTTGTTATTGTTAACATTCTGCATTATCCAAAACTAGAATTTAAGCATATTCGTTTTTTTACAATTTGTCAATTCCTTATCCCCTTCTTTGATTCTCTTTGAAAAGTACCATACACAACTATTTATTTTCTGTCTTTCAGGAGCCTGCGTAACGACACATCAGGGCGCCAAAGAGACCGAGATTGAGGAAGTCCTGGGAGATTTTCTCAAGCGAACCCCATATCTTCCAGGAGGGAGGAAATGCAAGGTAAATTTCAAAGGGCATTCAACCTTTTTTGACAAATTGTTGCTCGGAGTAGGGGGAGAATACCAATTCTCGCCCAATTGAGTTTTCGATGTTCAATCTGGGCTGGGCAAAGTAAAAAAATCGGGAAAAAATGAAAAAATGAAAAAATAATATTATTTTATATTATAATAAAAGGATAATGACTGATCAAACAACGAATCAGCAAACGACGGAGCAGACGGTAAAACCAATTATTGCAAAGGGGTTTAGCTATTGGACAAAAGATAACTTAAAACATTTTGTTGAAGAAACCAACATTCCAATAGAAGATCCAGAAACGGATTATACTAAAAGTGAATATATTAATGCTATTACACGCATACAACCCACCCCGAGTGGGTATAAAAGATGGGATCATTTAAAATTAAAACAATATGTTCAAGATAATAATATTAGGTTAGATTTATCTAAAAAGCTCGATCACACTAGACGTGAATATATCAAAGCAATTAAAACGTTTACAAATCAATTTAAAAATTTAATAAAGAAAGATAATCAAGAACTTAGAGAATTAGCTAGAAAATTTAACCTCAATGTTGTTTCAACGGGTCGAAGAGGACAAGTATTAAAACGAGATTATATCAAAACGATTAAAGAAAATTTATCATCGGAGGAAATTCGTGAGGCGACAAACTGGAGAGAAGTGAGATCTTTTCGTGGTAATCTTATAAATTTAGAAATAATTCTTCAAAGACAATATTCCGATCTAAATACATTTTTTATACATCAGCGTAAAAATATGATTAAAGAAGTAACAAAGATCTTTAGAAAAAAAGGTCAATTTAAGCTTGAATTTAGGATAAAAGTTGAATATATAAAAGTCGAAGTTTTGGCTGATTCATTACATGATTTTACTTTTCAAACCAAACAACATCTTATTTTAAGGGAAGATGAAATAAATGAAAAGGTTAATGACATTTTTAACGAGCTAATAAATGTAGTGGAATCAAAAGATTTTGGACCCTCAGGTTTAACTTTAAATAAAATATTAGCGTTTTATATGAACTTGATTAAATATACCAATGTTGCTGGTAGTTCATATATTGAACTTACGCCATTTATTAAACATAAAAAGGCTGTTGTTAGCGTACAAAATGACGACGATCAATGCATTAGATGGGCTATCAGATCTGCGTTAGGGTTATACAAGGATGAAATCAAAAAAAATAAAAAAAATAACCCGAAATACAGAATTCACGATGAAAGAGTCAGTACTTATAAGTTAAATGATGGGTTAGACTTTACCGGTATAGATTTTCCAACACCTTTAAAGCAGATTCCTAAAATAGAAAAACAAAATAATTTAAATATTAACGTGTTTGGGTTAGATTGTAATGATGAAAAAGAAGAACTTCCTTATCCATTATATATCTCTAAAGAAACAAACGACATTCACATAAATCTATTATTATTTACTAGAGAGGTAGAAGAAGAAGGAGAAAAAATAATAAAAAGGCACTATTGTTGGATTAAGAATTTTTCAGCCCTATTAAGCAATGGTACAAGTAAAGATGGGCATAAATTATATTTTTGTTACAGATGTCTATCTCATTTTTATACACCTCAAAAATTAAAAATTCACGATGAAATATGTCAAGGATTAACCGTTCATCCTTCAAGAGTCATCCTTCCAGAAGAAGATAAAAATATTTTAAAATTTAAAAACTTTAAAAATGTTCAAGATGCACCGTTTGTGATTTACGCGGATTTTGAATGTATTTTAGAAAAATACAATGTAGAAAAGATGAAAAAAACTCAAAAGTTGAGCGTTCATAAACCCAGCGGTTATTCTTACGTTGTGGTAAGATTTGATGGAAAACTAATGAAGCAAAAAACCTATAGAGGGTGTAACGCTAGCGAGCATTTAATTAATTCATTGTTAAAAGAACAACGTAAAATTAAAAAAATATTTAATAATCCTAAACCGATCGAAGAGATTGACGAATCATTAATGACGAGTAACGAGTGTTGGATTTGTGAAAAGGAAATATATCAAACTAGCGTTTTATATTGTAATTGTGAGATACCTCGTGAACCCAAAACCGAATCCGAAAAAGAAAAAAACGCGGTCACGAACAGTAAAGGTTATACAGATTTTTTGTGTTTAGAATGCGGTAAAAAAATTAATAACTTTAGAAAAGTTAAAGATCATTGTCACATCACTGGAAAGTTTCGTCGAGTTGCACATGCACATTGTAACCTAAAACTTAAAATAACAAATCGAACACAAATACCGGTCATTTTTCACAATTTTAAAAATTACGACGGTCATTTGATTATGCAGGGGGTAAGCGCTTGCATCGAAACGTTAAATAATAAAATAAAAAAACGCGAAACGCGTATAGAAAAAAAAATCAAAACGCGTATAGAAAAAATCGAGATGTATAAAGAAAAACTCGAAACGCAAGAAATAAAACTCCGCGAAAAAATTAGATACGTAAAAGAAAAACGTGAAATTTTTAACGAGTTTCGTCGAAATATAAGAAAAGGTGATAATTCAAAAATAAAAACGTTTGAAGAAAAATACGGGGTTACATTCGATAAGAAACTTAATATAAAAATTAGCCAAAAAGCAATCAAAAGCGAACGTTGTAAGAGAGAAAAAATAAAACTAATTAATCAAAAACTAAAAATAATCGATAAAAAAATAAATGTTAAAACCGATGAATTAAAAGAGGTTTTAAGTATATTAAATAATTATCAAAAGAAAAAAAACGTATTCGATAATATATTTTGCATTCCTCAAAACTCGGAAAAATACATAAGTATTAGTATAGGTCAACTCCGTTTTATAGATTCGTTTAATTTTATGAGCTTTTCCTTAGAAAAATTAGTCGCTGCTTGCCCTAAAGATGCATTTAATTTATTTAGAAAACATTTTAAAGATTATAATACGGATGATGTTAATCTTTTATTAAAAAAGGAGTGTTATCCATACGAATATATGGATTCCTTTGATAGATTTAAAGAAACTCAATTACCATCCATTGAAAAGTTTTATAATAAGATAAAACTCAAAGGTATTACGCGAGAAGAATATACTCACACGGAGTTGGTTTGGAAAACTTTCAACTGTAAAACTCTAGGTGATTATCACGACTTATACGTGACCACGGATACGTTATTACTCGCCGATGTGTTTCAAAACTTTAGAACCACTTGTAAGAAAACCTATCGTTTAGATCCAGCGAAATATCTCACGGCACCGGGATTGTCTTGGGATGCTTTGTTGCTGCATTCTAAAATAGAATTAGAACTTTTAACCGATATCGAACAATATTTATTTTTTGAAAAAGGTAAAAGAGGTGGTTATTCTAGCGTGGGTAGTTGTAGGCATCACAAAGCCAACAATAAATATTTAAAAGATTACGACCCCGAAAAAGAATCTTCTTATTTACTTTATTTAGACGCTAACAATTTATACGGTTGGGCAATGAGTCAATCGTTACCCTACGCCGATTTTAAATGGTTAACCGATTACCAAGTCGCTAACTTTACGACCGATCATATTTTAGGTTTAGCCGATGACAACGACTACGGATTTATGTTGGAAGTAGATCTAGACTATCCTAAAGAGCTTCACGACTTACACAACGACTTACCCTTAGCCCCAGAGAACATAACCGTATCGGCTGAACGGTTGAGCCCTTATCAAAAAGAATTGTTATCTAGCGGAGAAAAAGCTTCGCGAGATGACAGACTCATCGCTCATTTAGGACCTCGTAAAAAATATGTCATTCATTATAAAACGTTAAAACTGTATTTACAACTAGGATTAAAACTCACGCGCGTACATCGTGTTTTACGATTTAAGCAAAAACCTTGGATGCGGTCTTACATCGATAAAAATACACAACTCAGAAAAATAGCCAAATCAGATTTTGAAAAAGATTTTTTTAAACTCATGAACAATTCCGTTTTTGGTAAAACAATGGAAAATGTTCGAAATAGAATAGATGGAAATATTATTATAGACGATGATAGCGATTTATCGGTAAAAAAAGTATTAAAACTAGCATCCAAATCTAATTATAAAACATCGACTAAATTTACAGATTCTAATATAGGTTTCTTCGAAAGGTATAAAGAAAAAACGTATTTAAATAAACCCATCTATTATGGAGTGAGTATATTAGATTTATGCAAATCTTTTATGTACGACTTTTATTACAATCACTTGAAGAAAAAATATAACGATAACATAAATCTCATGTATACCGATACCGATAGTTTATTATTGATCGTTAAAACCGATGATGTTTACGAGGATATTAAACGAGACTCAGAACTTTACGATCTATCTAATTATTCACCCACTCACCCTTTATTTGACCCTTAAAACAAAAAAGTAATTGGAAAAATGAAAGATGAATACGGTGGCCAAGTAGTAAAACAAGCCATTTGTTTAAGATCAAAAATGTATGTGATCTTAATACAAGATGATAAAGAGGTTAGAAAAAATTAAAGGTATAACAAAAACCGTGACTGAAAAAAATATTAACTTTGAAAATTTTTATAATTGTTTAAAAAATAAACAATCTCAAGAACATCAAATGAATATAATTCAATCTAACAAACATCAAATTTATACGCAAGTGAAAACCAAAACTTCATTGAGTCCTTATGATGGAAAAAGATATATTTTATCCGATGGAATCAATACTTTAGCATTTGGCAATAAAAAAATTAAATATCAAGATTCTGGCAATTCGGTGTCATCCGGAACGATTTGAAGTTCTTCTTTCACAAACGATCGTTTGGGTCCGTCTTTTAAGTAATAAAGCGTAGGACCTGTAGTAACTTTTTTACCACTCATGATTTTAAATTGACTCGTTCTTTTTTCAATTTGATACATGTTAACGCTCCATATGGGATCGGTAGCCCTCCTCACCGTACCTCCTTCTTGTTCCCCCGGTTGATATAAATAACGAACTAAAACATTAGCCGGAAGATCACTAACGTTTGTTTTTTGTGGCGATGAGGGTAATTGTTTAACCCGTTTTAACTTGATCGCTTGCGTAGGAGTGATTTCTTTATCTTCTGAATCTCGAATCAATCGTGTTGTTTCTTCATTGAGAGATTTTATAACCTGAGGCAACCTCACCGCCCATTCAACGTTTCTCGCCTGCGGATGAAGCATTTCTTGCACGTATTGATGACCGAATAATCTTTCGGCTAAGGTTCGGTTAAATCTTTCGACCACTCCTTGCGATCGATGCACACCCGGCACACCTACGCTGATCTCTACGCCATGAGACTGAAACAACTTTTTAAAATCTCCTTTAAATTCTGTTCCAGCATCGATTTGCGCTAATTTAGGCCACGTTAAAGGCGAACGCTTGTAAATTTTAATAATCGCGTCTTTCACTTGACCGGCAACTTTGGAAGTTATGGGTTCAGCCTCTTTATACCGACTTGCCACGTTTATGACCGTCAACGCGTATTTAAACGTTTTTTGTTTAACTAGATCCCAGGGTAAGTATAATACATCTAACTGATGTACGTAATTTGGTTCTAACCAATCACTCGACATTGCCGTCGGCCTGGGCACATATGAAGGAGGTGGTAAATAAATTTGCCAAACGGCTTGTTTTTTTTTAACCAAGATCTAACTTTTTGTTTATCAATCCCCGTTTTTTTATGCAATTGCGTGACAGCACCCTCACCTTTCCAATAACCTTTAGGACTGTAAAACAAACCTGAAAGCTGTTCTCTTTGTTTTTTATTTAACTCGCTCATTTTTATTTTATACATATCTATAAATGAAGAATCCCACTGCGGCTGTACCACCTAATACCCACACGAGTTCTCTAATTTGTTGATCATCACTTGGAGTATATAAATCGCTAAGTTTTGGTTTAGGTAGTAATTTTAAATCATAATTTTCACCCGTTATTTCGCTGTACACTCTAAGCGCTTCGTTTACGTTACTAAACGTTCTTTCTGATAATTTTTGTTGTACCATACGTTTATTCAAATAATCGAGATATTTAACGCGTTGTTGTTCCCAATCTTCTTTGGCTCGCACTAATTTTTCTAATGCTAAGTCGTGTCTTTTTCGTTCTTTGTCAATTTGTTGTTTTGATAAACTGCTAAATAAAAAGTTACTACCGGTAAACGCTAACGCATTTACTACTGCCCCGCCAACCATCATTGCTATTCCTGCCATCTTTTTATTTATACTAATTTAAAAACCTTATATATTAAAAACACACTTTTTTGAACTATGAATTATTACGGTAAAAAACTAAACCCAATGAGGCGTCTTAAAATCCCTAAAGCCATTAAAGGTGAACGAAGAGAAGTGTCAATCACTCATAATCCAAGCACGATTGCGGCTGGTCAAAAACTCATCGTTAAGTTTCCGCAATTAGGGCCCGACGATGTTATCGTACCCGGTACTTCTAAACTCGCTTTTAAACTCGAGTTAGAGGGAGGGTCAGATGGTAATCGAACGGTGTTTAACAACTTATGCCGTAACTTAATACGCGAAATCAATGTTAGGCTTCAATGTAACACAATCGTGAGTTATCGCGATGCAGATGTCTTTCACAATTTTAAAGATAACTGGCTGCATCCCTATATTACACGAAATATGGCTTATGTAGGCCTTGAAAAAGAAAACGTCACAAAATTAAGATTAGGCGCGGAAGATGCTAGTGCCGTAAATAATAGCGGAAAAGATAAAGCTATCGCCGACGCGTTTGGTAATCGATATTGTATTCCTTTAGATATTGAGCTTTTAACAGCACATCATCCTTTTTATCCTAACAGTCTAAAGCAGCCCCTGACGTATGAATTAACATTTAACGATCACGATAAAGTCGTTAATAGCTCGGATACAAGTGCCCAATATTCAATTTCAGATTTAACGCTTGAATACGAAGTCGTCACTAACCGAGATTTGACACAAGAGCTAAAAAACAAACGAATGAAATACTATCTTTTTGATCACGTACATAATTTAGAAACAAGATCGATCAACAAATCAGATACCTTATGGAACGTTATGATTAATCAACCGATTAAAAGTCTCAAAGGCGTTTTAATCTTATTTAGAGACCCAACGGTAAAAAACCCTCAAAGATTTTACAACCCCCACATTAGCAAAACCAGCATTACGGTCGAAGGAAAACCCAATCAACTTTACTCGCAAGGTATGTTTGAGTATCAGCACTGGCAAGAAGTTAATAAATTTTTTGGTGATAGCGATACCGAAAATGGTCAATCGATTGTAAAAGATTTAAATTTAGTGGGCCTAGAAATGGCTGACTACTATAAAGATAAATATGGTCTGTGGCTAGATTTTCGCTCAACTGATGATAATAGTGCACACGGAAGTGGAAGACGTTTAAACGACGGAGGAGGAATCCAGATTCAGATGACTCGAGAGGCTGAAACAGCGGGAGATTTAACGATGTTCGTATTTTTGGTCATGGATGCGCAATTAACCATTGAGGATGGAAATTTTAAGAATTTAGTTTTTTAAAAGCTTATTAAAATAAATGGAATCTTGTCATTGTGCTTTAATTGTAGGAAAAACAAACTCGGGAAAGACTAAATGGATTTTAGATTTATTGGAAACCGAATATCGTGGTAAATTTGAATCGATCGTTTGCCCGACCTTATTTAAAAATAAAACTTATTTATCGAGGCTTTGGATATCAATGGATGAAAATGTATATTTGTGTGATTTAGACTTTGAAAAAATAACTTTAAATGAAGCCCTAGATTTGTATCAAAATATTTTAGATGGAATAAAAACGTTATTTATCATAGATGATTGTTCGAGTCAGCAGGAAATAAAATATCGAAAAAAAACATGTGCGTTGAGCAAAATCGCTTTCTCTGGGAGGCATTATAACCATAGCTGTTGGTTATTAACACAAAAGTATAATTCGGTTTTAAAAGACTATCGTGAGAATACAAGTTGGGTTGCGATGTTTTATACAAAAGATAAAACGAGTTTTGATATTGCATTAGATGAAAATGATGTTGTGTGTGATCAAAAAAGAGACGTAATTAAAAAACATTTGTGTGATAAAAAATATAGTAAATTGGTTATTAACACAGAACCTCCAGTTTCATATCACGTTTTTGATTAACAACCTAATTTTTGTTATCATTTGTTGTATTTTGTAAAAAATTTGCTAATAACTACCTATCAAGTTATTTATAGCAATTTTTAATTTTGTTATAAATAAAAAACACCAATGCTACAATACGTTGATGTTATTATTAAGTTTGTTATCACTTTAAACTTAAGCTTCTTATGTTATAATTTATTTTGCTTTAACAAAATTTATAAGTTGTTATATAGTAAAATGAACGACTTGACAACAATTATAAATAGCGATGTAAATACACCTTTAACAACAAACGACAGTAGTTATAAAGATCGACTTTGTGGCATAGTTGCAGCAGGTGATTCAACAAAATATTTAGGTAAAGAATACACCATCAAAGACATAGAAGCACTAACACCTGCAGATCAAGAAAAATTATTTAACCGGTATCAAGTTAAATTCGGTAAAGAAGTGGTAGCTACAGTGGGTAACTCAATTTTGAGTTTGTATGCACGAGCTATAGGTTTAGCAACTCCAGCTGATATTTTAGGAATTAGAATTAGCTTAAATTCTGAGGAAAATTTAACCAATGATTTAAATAACGATCCTATCATTAGTAATAGCTTAGCTTATGCACTTAGTGAGGTTTGTTACAAATATGGTGTCTATCTATCACCTTTGATAGCAACACTTATTACCACAAAACATTTAAACTTTAACAAATCCACAACAAATAAAAATACTTATATAATAAATAATTCAAATGACAACTATGCATCAGGAGAAGGAGCAAGCTTTACCAACAGCACCCTCAACAACAGCACCAGCAGCACCAACACCGATACCAACAACCCCAGTGACCCAAGTAACTAAAAAACAAACCGTAAAACCTAAAAACGCTAAACGCGTTGAACAAGGTAAACGCCTGGCAGAACATAATAAAAAAATGAAAGAGCAATTAGCTAAAATGAAAACAGAAGAGTCGGAGTCGGAGATTATTCAAAATATCCCTGATTCGAGATTACTTTATGTTGGCGGTTTAATTTTAGTAGGCGGTATAGGTTTTTTATTGTATAAATCATCAAAAAAATCACCAGAAAACTCTAAACCTATTCAAATCACAAAACCAAGTCTACCACAGAGTCAACCCGAAGAACTTTTAATGGATTGATTTTTTAAATGTTTATATATTAAAAATGGATGAAACAACCGTAAATGATATTGCCGCCGCAGTTTATATTTGTGTTTTAATAGCAGCAGTCACCATTGGCTTCCCCTTTTATCAATCTTTAAAAAAGAGAAACTAATTTAAATTTTAAAAACTTATATAGTAAGAATGCCAAATACAAATATTGATATAAACGGAATAGCAAACACAGTTTATCATGGTGCAGTGTTAAGCCTTTTAACCATGGGATACTCGATGGTAAGTAAACAATTACTCAAAATTAAATCACCTGATTTAGATAGGCTTAGCGTAGAAGATGCGGCTAAACTAACCGCATTAGTCGGAGGTTCTTTAGCAACGCAACAGTGGCTGGTCACACAGGGAATCTTACCGGGTAGTATTATAAATAAACCTACAGTTTAAAATGTGTATATAATAAATAATTAAAGATGGATGAATTTGATTATCAAGAGTCTGATCACATGTTAAATGAAACAGAAGATAAAGACGATCAACAATTTAACAACCCCGTTTATGATAATACCGAACTCGATTCTGAAGAAAATCAAGCTCGATTAAATAATTTACGAGGTGGTGATGCACAAGAACAACAAGAGGAATTAAGAGATCTTCGTAATGGTTAAAAATGTTTTTCTAGCGTTTCAACTTCTAAATCAGTACATTAATAATTTTTATGCTAGCATAAGAAGTGAAGGTTATACAACTTTCGATTTATTTCAACGCGAAAACTTTAGATTTGAAAAGGATGGAATATATTACGAAAGAGATGGAATTAAAATAAAATTAACGTTGGAAAATGATTTTTAAAAAATTGCTTCTGTGAGAACAATATATTCTAGAACAAAGGATAAAGGAATTAAATATAGATCTATTTTTATGCGAGAAGATTTAGGAATTGTTGATTTTAAATCATCAAAACACAGCAAAGAAGCAAGCGCAGCGCTTCAACAAGCAAGTACATCTTTAACTAATATTCAAAGTGAAAACATACCCTTACAAGATTTATCACAAGCAGCTGATCAAACGAGTAATGTTATAGAAGAACTCGAACAAGAAACCAACATTGATGTACAAAGCGAATTTAATATCAGAGAGCTACGTGGTTTAGACAAAACATTACAATCGCTTAAAGCAAATTTATTATTGGAACAAACAAAGCTAACTGAGTTAAATGAGACAAAAGAAAGAGTTAAAAAAGAATTAGATGAAGCAAAAAAGCAGAAGATGAAGAACAAATAGGATCACTCACAGAAGAGTTAGAAAATATAAACATTGAAATACGAGAAAGGTCTAATAATATCATAAGAGAATCAGATAAAATAAAATCTCAAATCAATCGCGTCAAAGAAACAATCAATATAATGTTAGACAGCGATGTAACGCTTAGAGAAAAAATTAAGTTTTTATTTAAAGAGCAAGGTGTCACGATCGCGAGTATTTTAGCAGCAATTTCTATGGCCATCAGCACACTGGTAAGCTCGGTGGTAGCAGCCGTTAGAGGCGTAAGTATCCCAACCCCAGGGCCACCCGCGCCTAAACCTGAGCCACCATCAGGAGGTGGCATAAAAGAGTGGGTACAAAAGCACTTGGAAAACTTAGCAAACGCTTTGAAAAAATTAGGGTTATCCGCATTAGGTGCGCTGCCGGGAGTCATTGGTAGCGTCATAAGTTGGTTACTAAATGTTTTAAGTAAATCAGTTGGCTGGCTAGCGGAACACGTGTGGGCTTTATTTATAGGTACAGGTGCTTTAATTATTGCTTATATTAAAAATAATTGGTAGTTTTGTTTTTTAACAAATAATAAAAAAAAAATTACCCCCAAGCTCTTTTGGAGCTTGGGGGTATTTTTTTGTTGTTTAAATATTTATATTTTTGTAAGTCAAAATTTCGTAGACTAAAACTCCTATCGCAATGATTGCAACTGTTCCTATCGTTAAAGATAATTTTTCATCTTGATGAATGTCTAAAGATGCTTTAGGATTTGACTCTGAGGTTTTAGGTGTAGGTGATGAACGTGGTGTAGGTTCTTCTGTTGGTTCTTGAGTGGGTTTGGGTTCAAGGGTTGGCTGAGGATTAAAGTCATCAACTTGTACCGGAGCGTTTAAGGTTGTTGAAATCCCGGTTTAGCGGTTAAAGGTGCAATTTGCAAGTTATTATTGTAACCATCGTGTATGCCTACCCTTAAATCCATATCTGACGGAATGAGGTATAGCCCGGGTCTTACGACAAAGTTGAGTGGAGTTTTAGCATACTGCAGTGAATCTTGAAATTGATTGATACTCTGCTCTAAATCTGGTTCGCTATTAATAAGACTTTCTACGATGGTAACAAACTGATGCTGCGCATCTAAACCGGTTCCCGGGGTTAATGCACTGGTTTTTGTTTGTGCTTGTGCACCTAAAAGCGCGTACACGTAAGCCCTAATCGATTCGTTAATTTTTGTAATTCCAACATCGGTAAAAGAACTCGTCTTTGAAATAAAGTCTGTCCAAGCACCTAAAACATTATTGGATTGTTCAAGCCAAGTGGCCGTATAGGTACTCGCGTGACCCGATCCTTTTGGTGGATCCATTAAACCAAATCCCATAAAAGTTGAGCCTGCATACGTACCGTAGTTTACACCCAAGTCGTGGGGGTCATAGTTTTTTCCCGGCACTGGAACCGGTCCCGAATTGTAGTAAAAAGCAGTACCCAAGCCGTTTGAGGTCGTATCTCTCGTTTGTTTAAAAGACTTGCTTCGATCGATGCCAAATACGCGGCACGTGTCCGTAAAAGCTCTCGTATCATAACGGTTATTTAACGCGTTAAATACATCATCACCAGGTATCGGTGCTATCAAATTATAAAATATTTTTCGCATCGTATAATACACGTGAAAATGAAACAGCGATGATATGTATTGGTTTTTATTGTGGAGGAGGTCAAGGCCTACTCCACACGCGGTCGTGGCACAATAAATCGCAAAGTTGAATTGGTTTTGATAAAAGGTCAAAGGGTTAGTTTGCCATCGTGTGATCGCTTCGTCCGTTTTAACGCGTGGTAATTTATACGCGGTTGACATATCTTTAAATTGTACAAAAAAAGTATGATTTTTATTGACGATAATAGCTAAAGCGCCTAAAGAGTTTTTCCATTTATAATATAAGTCTTTTTATAATAAAAGTAGAGTAAGAATGAGCGGAATACAACACACATTTTATTTGACAAAAAACGAACAAACGTTTAAATTGCAAGAGGTGATTGATAATTTAGATGGTTCAAAACAAATTCGCGTTAAAAATATCGCGTTTACGGTAGGCTATTTTAACATTACTAAAACCACAGACAAAGCCATTAGAACTGACCCCTGAGATAATAAATCAATTTCGTTTATCGATGACAACCGAAGAAATTCAACAAAGCCGAGAAGAAGTCATAACACGCATTATTAAACAGATGTTTGACGGATATGATACTGGAATTCTTAACGAAGTGGAAATAAAAATACAAGAAGAAATACAGGTCCTCAGACAACAAAAACGAACCCTAGAATCATCTAGGGATAGACTTGATGAATTACAAAATGAAGTTAACTATGTAATACATTTATTAAATAAAAGAATAGAATATATCATAGAAGGTCAAGTATTAGCCGCAGATTTACTTCGATATGGATACAACAATGACAATCAAGAAAAAACAGAAAATATGCGTTTACCACAAATTAAAAACAGCCTCGTTGTTTTAGGACATAAAGAGCCAATCGTAAATGCACTACATCCGGTGAGTGAGGTTACGGCTTTGCCCGAGCGCAAATCAGGAAGCATCATTATTTTACCTGGATTTTATGGTATCGATTGGTTTGAGTCATTGATAAACACGATACCGGGTGTGAGCTTTAAAGTCTATAGAGAAAGTAAAACGGTGACCTTAAGGGTCACTGATATAAACCTTAATCTACGTTTAAACCGAGAAGTTTCTAATTTGCTCAATTTACCCAAAGGAAGGTTAATCCCAAATGTCATTTATAAGGGTGATTACGATATTAACCCATTTAACATTACGTTTATTCATTGCGAGCAGTTAAACACGAGTGATAATTTTACAATGGGTTTCCTTCAAATGTGTTATCATTTTATCACACGAGCCAAACGAGCCAAACTCACGTTGGAAAAACATTAAAAAACGGTAAAATTGATAAACTTGCCTTTTCAATTAAAAACGAGGAAGGAAAAATCATCAATAACAAAGGCGCGGGGATTTTAATCGAATGTGAAATAATTTAAAAACGCTTATATATTAAAAATATGGCAGCCGTTAATGTAAATGAAATAAAACCTTTATATCCTAATCTAAACTTAAACAGCGGTGATGATATTAAAGACGAAACTAAAATTTATCGACTTCAAAAAATTGAAGAGATTAAATCTCAAATCTGTAAAGAAAGAAACTCGCGCGAGGTTTCTTTTAAAAAGTTAAAAAGGTGGATCTCTGCGATTCAATATGTAGAACACGGGGTTGAAGTACTGGGGGTCACTGCAGCCGCGATAGGGATCCCCGCACTAATGGGTGTTATTAGTGCCCCAATTGGCTTAGTCTTAGAGGGGGCTAGCATAGGTGCCTTTGGATTTTACGCGGTACTTATATACGCAAGTAAAAAATTTACGGTAAAGAGTAAAAAACACGATCAGATTAAAATTTTAGCAGATGCAAAGTTAAACACGATAGATGAATACGTGTCAAAGGCCATCAAAGATGGTGATATTTCTCACGAAGAATTTGTATTAATTACGTCAGAACTTAAAAAATTTAACGACTTGAAAGAAAAAATAAGATTTAAAACTTCTACATTGTTAGAAGAAGCTAAACATTTAAATAAAGTTGAATTTGAACGACAAGTTGAAGAAAAGGCTAAAGCGATGGCGAGTGATTTACTCGCCAAAGAAAAAAAAGAGCTTATGAAAAAACTTGGAGATTAAGTTTAAGTTTGACAAAGTCGTTTAAAAACGACGAGAGTAAACCTCCGAGTTATAAAGAAAGTCAAGCGAGAGTTACCCCTACAGCTCCTCCTCTTTAAAAGTTTCGTTGTATCTTTTTAACGCTTGATTAAAATATTTTAATTCTACTTGAAATAACTTTTGTACTGTTTCTTGGGTTACGTTTGAAACGTTTTTTAGATAACATACTGCCATTAACGACCTGAGTGGATGACCTCTAGATATTTTTCCCTTTAATATTTGTTTTAATTTAAACTCGATGAGTTTAAGGTCACACATTTGGTATTGAATGTTTAATTTATCAAAGACTTTTTTTACTATAGAAGCCTTTGTTTTTTTGTAGAAAAATCTCTGATTATACTTTCCGTTAATATTTTCCGCAGAATAATCCATGAGACTATAACCTATAATTAATCCACACTTGTCGCAATAATACTCGTCTTTAGCCTCGTCGATCATGATGTTGTGATTGCACATATCTATCTCATCCATTTATATTTTTATATAAAAAATATTTTTTTTTTTTTTTTTTACTGAATCATTGTTTTTCACCCAATACTTTACTCACAATGCGTGGGCGTTTTATTATAAAGAGCGTAAAGGGCCTGGGCTATATGCCTCAAACTCATTTAGGGGGTCAACAAAGCTGTTGGCCCCCTTTTTTGGGGTACCGAGTTCAAAGTTTAAAGGTTTTGTTTTTTTGTTTTTTATGAAAGGTATTTTGTTTTTAATGTTTCTTATTAAATACCCACCCAAATATTCAACGAGAAAAATGTTTTACTTTTTCTATTTTTCTATTTCTATTTTTTCTATGTTAATTTCAATTTTACAGACCGTGTCTCGAACCCGGTACCCCATGGTTGCAAGCCGACGAGCTTATCCACTTGGCTACCACCCAGGCCCAACAAAGTCGTGTTTTATTTATTTATAAACCTTATACTCAAAATGGTGCAATAGCAACGATGACGACACAAAGGACGAGTCTATTTTTGAGGGGTGTTTGACTGTGATTGTGACGGTTTACACAGGTTCAGTCATGCGTTATATTTCAATAACAAATCCGAGCCTTTTTAGGAATTTGACCTTTGTGCCAGCAGATGACTAAGCGTTTTACACTACGTTCAGTCATGAATAAAATTTGAATAACAAAAACCCTGTTTACACTGGGAGCAACCACGCGTGACATTGAATGGCTGTTTTTCCCAAGCGAGTGTTGTGTATACACTTAAGGTAAATAACCTTTAGTGCATTGTCAAGTGCATATGAGTAGTGTATATGCATACGACGTAAGAAAAATGCCACATCCTATTTTGGATGTGGCTTTATTTAGTGTGTGAATAAAAATGATAATTTTTTGGTTATTTTTGTTGGCTTTCTTTTTTATATTCTAGATTTAGTCATCAATATCTTCAATATCAAACATGGCATTAGTGGGGATTTGTATAGTTTCATATTGCCTAATAACAGCTTGTTCTAATTTAAATCTGATTCTTGCGCCAAATCCACTATTTCCATGAGAACCAAAAAATATATCATTACAGATGAGAACAGGTGTAACTTTACATGATTTATTCATATATTCATCAATGTTATCAATCTTTTTCTTTTTAGAATCAAACAATTTTGTATATTGTTTTAATTGATTTCCTTTTCCATATGATTTAAGTTTAATATACATTTTTTTGTTTTTATCATCATAAATTGGTTTAACACTTTGTTTTCCCATGTTTATATACATAGTTTTGGTTGTTTTGGGTATATTTTTATCTTTATCAGATTCAATATATTTAGTTACTGTACATATCATTTTATCAAAGTATTTAACAATTTCATCACAATCATTTTGTAAATTATATACAATTTGATAGCCAGTTGTGTTGTCTAGATTTTTTTCTTCACCAAAAGTATTAATTGTATTTATTCCAAAACAAAAATTTGTTGGTAACATAAAAATTAAATTACATTCTTTATCATCATGTTTATAAGTAATTTTTGATTTAGCATATTCTACTACTTCTTGTGAAGTTTTAATCGCTGGATTTATTATTAAAATTTCCTCATTAAACAACCCATAATGATGATATTCACTTTTATCTGCGTTTTTATATAGATCATGTTTTTCAGTTACAAAGTATGTATGTTTTATTGTTTTGTTTTGTTCCATCTTATTTATAATAATATAAAATAATATTATTTAATTTTCTAATTTTTTCCCGATTTTTTTTACTTTGCCCACCCCAGATTGAACATCGAAAACTCAATTGGGCGAGAATTGGTATTCTCCCCCTACTCTTGGACATTAACCCTAAAACCATTGGGCTTTTTGGATCACATGAGTCCATTGGGGGAGGGGGGGGTGTGCCCCCCCCCCCCCCCCCCACGGGATTAGGGTTAAAAAAAAATATTTATTATACAGTTATCTTTTAATTGAATGAGTGAAAATTCTGTAGCCCTTTGAAAGGGATGGACCCAATATCCAGCCATAATTATCTGAAAAATATTGTACATGTACATGAAGCACATCATTAGTCCAGTTTTGCCCTTGTTGATGGGGTGGCTGGATTCACCTCACTGCCACCCTAGCTTATCCAGTCGTCAGTTTTCAGGCATTGGTCTCGATACTTCATATTTTGTGGACAAGCAAATAATATTTACTTATGTGCAGTTACAATGTTGGTTCATAATTTTCATTATGCCAGTTTGTCACCAAATGAGCTTGTATAGGCGCTGTTTTTAGGGAGGGGATTATCATACCCCCTAGTATAACATTTAATGTATAAATAAGTGTTTGCTCTGATTTGCAGAAACCTGATACCGTTGAGGCTGGAGATGTTGCCGCAGATGCTGCTGTTGCTACTGAAGACGAGGAGGGTGCCATGGAGAATTGAATCTCTGAAAATCAAATACAATGGTGAATACATTTTAAACAAACAAGATAGTTCATTTTTATTGGCTTTTCCGTGATAGCGGAAAGCTTTTGTTTTTGTTCTTACTCTTCTTGTCGCTCGAGTTACCATAGACTTTTTCAACACGCCACTTTGGTCACTTTTAAGCAATCAATTTTAACCAAACTTTGTCCAAGTAAAGCCCCTATAGCGTAGATGTATGCCGAACAATGACGTCATGACGTCATCAGGTGTCAAATTACAAGCGATTTAAATTTAATAAACCAAATCTTTAAAAATCAACAAAAAATCAACCGTTTGAGATATTAAGTTGATTCCTTGGCCAAATGTGAATGTCAGGCAAGGTCTTTCTTTGTGACACATTGTTTAACCTCTGTGACCTCTACTTCCGGTCAAACAGGAAGTATTTCCTCATTTAAAAGTGGTAAGAGCTTTGATCATGATTCTTTCACCAAAAGTGATTGTTAGGCAAGGTCTTTCTTTGTGACAAAATGCTTGACCTCTGTGACCTCTACTTCCGGTCAAACAGGAAGTAGCTCCTCATTCCAAAGTGGTAAGAGCTAGGATCATGATTCTTGTTTTTAATTATCCATTAAGGGGTCCCTTTGCTTGCTTTGTATAACAGTTTACATGTATATGTATATCAATTTATAATATCATTTGCGGAAAAGCCCTATGTGCTGTTTGCAACAGCCATAGATCTCTAGTTAAACTTACAGGATTCCCGGTGTTCCTAGCTTGTTTGTCCCATAGGGTATCGGCGGATTTGCCCTCAAAATGGCTTGCTTAAATTAGGTTGCCTAAGGCTGGCTTGCTCTGCCCTCTCCTTAGCTTCTCCGTACTATCTCAATTTTCCTCAAAAATAACACCTTTCTTGGCTGGTTGCAACCCTCTCCACGGAATCTCATCTCCAAAATCTCAACCACACCCCAAGTGAGAATTTTTGCAATGACCCATACTGTGGTCCAAGAATTCAGTAAAGGCATTGAGACCCAAAATATCTTTTCAACATGCAAATTTATGCATATGACGGGCTCGCCAGCCAATGACAACTTTACACTATATACATGTCCCCTTTCTTGAACGGTTCACTAACTTCTGCACCAGTTGGGTGCGGCGGCCAACAGGAAAATAAATCTCGTTTATCACCACCCCTGCATCAAACTAAACTCAGAAATTGTAGGTCGCCCAAATTAAATTTAAGTCTTTCATTTAAAAGAGTCACTTTGATTAATATAATTATGATCACCTTGTGACAAGGATAATTGCTGAAGACATCTGTTCTCCATTTACTTTGTAGTTACATACTGGCTTCTGATCAAACTCTTTTATAGTTGGCTTTTCAGGCCCTTCACTCATGTCATGTTGAAGACACCATGCGAAGAAGTGAAGGGTACCTTCTGACATGATTCTGGGGCCGAACTCAAGTGAAACGACATGGTTTTTTGAATCACTATAATCTCATGATGCTTGTTTACATAATACTTTTCATCCAAATATCGTAGCTTGTCGTAGCTTAAATGAATTGGATGAATTCAGTATGATATGTTCTGAAATTATCTTTCAGTGATTATGTATATCAATATAATTATGATATTGACTACAAAATCTTTGGTGGATAGTATGTTTTAAAATTACCATTTACTATATTGTCACAATATGGTAAATGGTTATTTGACACATACTATACAGTTCTGGTTTTACCAGATGTCAATCACACCGATTATGCCAAGTTTTCTGTGTTATTTAGTTCGTACATCTTTTCAGGAATCAAAGAGGAAATTACGGGTTCTATAAATCACTGAAAGTTATGAATATGCTGTAACCAAAAATGCTATGTGTGTGCTGCCAAATTGTTTACACTAGATATATTTATAGTCTTGCCTTTTCTATGTATAGCCTGGTAAATTTGAGTTTTCATACTTGCCAGTTATTTCACATATCTTCAACTTGTATCTCATTAATGTAAATAACTGTGTGTTAATTGTTACTATGTTATATGGTGGATTTTGTATTTCTTGGAAGATGACATTTCTAATGCTGGCTTCTTATTAAACTCGTTTATAGCACAAATCTGGACATGGCTATAAAATATGTGGTAGATCAAAAGGATAATATGGTAAATGGTAATTTGACACATACTATACAGTTCTCGTTCAGGTTTTACCAGAGGTCAATCACACCAATTATGCAAAGTTTTCTTTGTCATTTAGTTGGTTCATGTTTTCAGTACGAATTAACAACATCTTTTCAGGAATCAAAGATAAAATTACGGGTTATATAAATCACTCAAAGTTATGAGTATGCTGTAACCAAAAATGCTATGTGTGTGCTGCCAAATTGTTTACACTAGATATATTTATAGTCTTGCCTTATTTAAGTTTTCATACTTGCCAGTTATTTGACATATCTTCAACTTGTATCTCATTAATGTAAATAACTATGTGTTGATTGTTACTATGTTATATTGTGGATTTTGTATTTCTTGGAATATGACATTTCTAATATGCTGGCTTCTTATTAAAACTCGTTTATAGCACAAATCTGGACATGGCTATAAAATATGTGGTGGATCAAAAGGACAATATGGTAAATGGTTATTTGACACATATTACTGTATACAGTCTGACAGTTCTCGTTCAGGTTTTACCAGAGGTCAATTACACCAATTATGCAAAGTTTTCCTTGCCATTAAGTTGGTTCATGTTTTCAGTACGAATTAACAACATCTTTTCAGGAATCAAAGATAAATTACGGGTTATATAAATCACCTGAGTGACTTTTGTTGAGTATGCTGTAACAAAAAATGCAATGTGTGTGCTGCCAATTTTTATACACTAGATGTATTCATAGACTTGCCTTTTTTTGTTAATAGATTGGTAAAATTGAGTATTCATATATACTTGCCACTTACTATAATGACATCATCTTGAACATTTTTGTTGTAAATAACTATTGTAACTGTGGTTTCAAAAGAACCATCCAACCAAATTTCTGTTCATTTTTCATCTTTTAGTTTTTTTACGCCAATTTTTCAACCATGATATCACTTGTCAATCACCAGCCAGAAATAGACGTCTATTGGATTTTGGAAACTTTCAGTTGTCAATACTTTATCACCATGGAAACCTACCGAGAACATTTTATCTTTTTATAAGTGACCGTGAAATACATGTACTATTATTACCAAGTCTTTATTTATTTATTTATTTATGTTTGATAATAAAGTCCTGAAATCGATCAAGTGTGAGCCAGTGTTTAAACAATATACAATTTGTATTGTGTTGTTTTAAAAGGTATTCTTTACGTTCTTAAAACGTTTTTTGAACGTCCCAAAAACGTTCCAGGCGTGTTTGAAAAGGTTTTCTAGACGTTCTTAAAACGTTTTTAGTCCATTTCAAGGTTTTAAAAACGTTTTAAAAACGTGTAAAGAACGTTCCAAAGGTTTTTTAAAGGTTTTCTGCACGTTCTAACAACGTCCAGAATATATTTAGAACGTTTTTAAAGTTTTGTGTACGTCTCGAGCTTCCGAAAGGTTCTTAAAATGTTTTTTTTGGTTCTTTTAACGTTTAAAAAACGTTTTTAAAACGTCAAATAAAACGTTGTTAAAACGTCTAAAACCTACCACATTTTGACGTCCATAAAACGTTTTCACAAAACGTCCAAAAAACCAAATAAGAACGTTTTTAGAACGTTCAGAAAACGTCCATTTGTTAGTTGGGTATTGATCAACAAACTTTGCCACTTCAGTATCACTGCCTCTACTCAACTTTGGTGCATCTTCAATCCAAAATATACAATGTGTATGTGGGGAACCTCTCTGCTGAAATTCTACTCTATAAAAGTAATCTTTCACTTTATCAAATCCTTCTCTCATAATACAAGCCAATTAACTAGCATTCCTTAGCAAATGATCAACACAAGCAATTCTCAACTGTACATGATTATCTTCAGTCCCTGATAATGCAAACGAAACAGCTCTGAAGAAACAATTACCATCACCTCTTATCTGCTTACAAGTTACAGGTTTGCCCATTGCCGAACATACTGCATGAGTAGAGTCATTATACCAATGTCGCATTTCTAAACCAAACCGATTGCAAAAGATAGTCCTGGCTTCATTGTTAAATGGATAGAATGTCATGACACTAGGTCCAGAAACATCCACTACTTCCACATCACTGTAATCACTGTTTCCTATCATTATAATCCTGTGACTCAGACAGACTGCTGCTACTCATATCATCTTCCTCAATACTAACACCTGGGCTACATGTTTCATCACTTTCTTTCTCAATATCATTTCCTGGTGCACTAGGGACATCACATTCCTGCACAGTCAAACTCACATCAATACTTTCTAATATGCCCTGCACTTCTATACCTTCATCTAACATATTTGGACATGCACATGTAATAGCCGTACCATCAATACAAAGAGTTACTCCAGTTAATTCATACTGTTCACTACTATGTAAATTCATGGATTCAGCTAACTTTGTGCAATACCTGTACACACCTTGCCAAGTCCTTGCTCTCATCACCATGCTTGTTCCGTCTTGAACCATACGTCCTTGTATACTTCTGGAATGGGAATCAAAGATATAATATACACCATCTTCAGCAATTACAGCAAAGGTATTTCCATGAAAACTCAAGAAGCATGCATGGTATTTCTGGAGAGACTGTTCAAGTGCAGCTTTCAAAGACACCATATTAAACTCAATAAAATTGTGAGAACTTTCCTCAAATGTACCTGGTACAGCATCATAATATATCATACTATAATGTCTGTCAAAAAAACTCAGTTGGCAATTCATTGATCAATAATTACTCATTGTTCAGTGTTGAACTCTGTTGCAAGAATCTATATAATTCATCACCAGTCAATAGAACATTGTCCATATCAACACGATTCCAGTTTTTTACTTCATTCTTCTTGCTATACATCATTGAGGTTATAGAATTAGCAACACATTGCTTTCCATAACTAGCACCAAATCTTGTATCACCTTGATAAAAAAACTTCCCTGTGCAATAATTGTTCCATCTAATAGCATTGGATTTACTCGCTTCATTTCTTTAATCTCCTTACTCCGGGCATCTTCTTCACAATAATTGCTTTGAATCTTCTCACATTGTGCCTTGCATGTCAATGACCTGCATTTCTCAGTAGTACTGCTATTGTTCTCATGTCTATTCGATTGATCATCTTGACCTACTTGATCGCTCTGTTTCACTCCACAACTGTTTGGGTTTGCTTTAGATTTCTTACTATCAACATCAAAGAATTGATCTATGTTTGACCTCTTTAAGCTTGCACATGGTTTAGATTCTGCATTTATTCTTATGTTGCTTGCCTCTTTTTTATGAACTTTCCCCTTTGTAATTTTCCTCTTTCGCATACATGTCTTCTTTATTTTGTTAGCTGTACTCACAGGATTCCTCTTATCTGACTGCTCATCTTGTACATAGTCATCTTCCTCATCGTCACTGCTACTACCTTCAGATATCACGTCAAATACATTCTTTCCTTCTGGAATACCAAAATCATGAAACAAGCACTCAGACAAAATTGACATGCCACATTTACGACATATCCACATTAGTCTTGAATCTGATAAAGCTTCAAAAACCTCATCTGAGAAACCCATGCAATCAATATGATACCATTACAACATTTGTCACACTAAACTTTGTGCTCCAAATTACCACATAACTTATCGCATAGCCAGCAAAGTTATCTTTGCATCTTCTGAATGAAAAGCTGTTTTGACTGCATCACATGCTTCTTTATTATGAGGATCTGATTTTCTTTCACGTTCTTCAATTCCTTCACCTTTGACTTCAGCACTATCTGTGGTAGTATTCTCTTCTTCACTTCCCATGTGTTTGCAGTCATCATAACTCATATCCTCTGCTTCATTTTGGATACATTTGTCAATATCATCAGCACCTTTTTCATCAATTTGTGGTTTGGATTCAACATCAGCTTGGATTATATCATCTCTTTCCTCTCTACTGCTTCTTCCTTCTTCCATCACTGGCTCAACTTTAACTGCTGTAATCAATTCCAGATTCAAATCATCAACTTCACATTCATTTACATTGTTCTCATATTCCTTCATCTTCTTCACGGATCTTATACCGTGCTTTTCCTTTGCATCTTTAATCTTTGCGTGTATTTTATTCTTTGCATTTGTGTTTTTCTTTGCTTTATATTCTTTGCTTGGTGCATCTTTTCTTCGTTTGTTTATATCACCTTCGGGAGGTGCCAACCCCAAGGCAACGGGTGCATATTTTCTTTGTTTGTTTAAATCACCTTCGGGAGGTGCCAACCCCAAGGTAACGGGTGCATCTTTTCTTCGTTTGTTTATATCACCTTGGGGAGGTGCCAACCCCAGGGCAACAGATGAAGGAGATGAAATGTCAGATGAAGTAGGGGTTACATGGGACACACAGAAGGAGAGTTATGAGATGAGGAGATGGTTGAGGGAGGTTGTGTGAAATGAGACTCAACATCAACAGACAAGGGAGACATACATCGCCTCCTTTGCAGCAAGCTTCTTCATACGGTAGTTTGGCATCGTCTATTGACAAACAAAATAATCGTTCAAAAAGGACACACCCCAATATTTACTTATTTCAAACTATCACTGTCCATCCCAATAACAATTCTCATAATACATGTAAATCATACAATTAAGGTGCAACTTTTGTAGAACTAAATGTCTGAATTGACTGTCTGAAATACATATTAATCTCATGAAACACAGAAAGACTACCAAATCCAAGCCTTCAATGTTTCCATTACCAGTATTTTTTTATCCACTGGAAACTACAACACAATCATTTATTCATTTCAAAACCATTTGAAATTGCCACAACCTCTCAAACACAATAACTGGAAAAACACAAATTGGAAGAAAACAATAGAAAAAGCGTAGAAGAAAAAAACCTCTGTATTTAATGGCATTAAATGTCACCAGAGAGTAAACAAAACATGTAAAGGGCCCTTGAAAAACTGTCAAAACAAGAAAATTTTCAGCACAAAGTCAATACTTTATTAGCTTTATTAACCTCACAGAAATTAAGTAATTCAAGAAATTAAGAAAAAAGAATTATCCCCAGCATTGAAGTATTCCAATCATAAAGACAGAAATGATCAAATTTTCTCTGTTTCAAGTACGACATGGCAAAAAAGACCATATTTTTCTCATAATATTGGCTTTGTGGTCAGACTTGTTGAGTCTTTTCTCTTGATTTGGATGTACTACTGCAACATGTATGACTATGATTTGCTCTTTTCTTTACACAACTACCAATTAGCATTTGAATTTGTGGAAAAAGGTAACTGAGGACAACTGACACATTTTGAGTAATACCCAAATTCAAAAAGCAAGTGTAGTTCCCCTACAAATCTTGACAAATCGTGGAGAACTGTTTTATTCATCCATGATAAAATGTATAACCAAATACTAGTAAATTATAAACAATTTTGGCTAACCTTTTTTTAAATACTTCCCATGTTGATGTTCATACTAAATATATTCCCCCAATTTTTTTACCATATGCAAACAAAAATCATATTCAATTAAGTTTGTCAACTCGTACACCGACCAACCAACTCATGCGCAGACGAACTTGTACACCAACCAACTCTACTCTGACCATCTCAGAGTAAGGGCAAAAACCCATGAAAATCCCCTTCAAAAATAAAGAATCCAACAAATTCAGAAAAAAAAAATTAAATGGAAATAATTGATGGTGTACGAGTACACGTAAGTACGAGATGCATAGCATACAAATTACAACTCAAGATGCAAGGAATGCAAGTTTTGAAGTTAGTTTGTGTACATACTGCACAATGTTAGGCCTACGTACGACTTTTTATCTAGTACTACTAGTAGTAGTAGTAGGCCTAGTATTATTATGGCATTACTTTAGTGTCGTTTACGCCACCAATATGTTTCAGTATTTATTTGGGGAAGAAACTGTTGTTGTTTTTCACTGAAATATTGCCGAAAAAATTAATTCATTTTAGGGTTTCCAGGACCCATGAATACATTTGCTTTTAGTAACAAGTCTCATTTTGGAACAAAAGAAGCTAAATAAATACTGAAAATAATATGGGCGGCGTGAAAGACACTTACCCAATTATTATTATTAATCATGTTCATAGAAGATTCATGAACTAGGTCTGACGGGGTTACCTCAGTTTAACATTAGTAGGGGCCTACACTCAGAATAGCTGGTACCCAGCTTCTACAGTAAAGCTTCTAACCTAAATAATGTAGTGTTTTAGTCGGTCGCTCACCCTATCTTCGACCGGGGCTTACTCCGACGGGTCGTCACTGTGTCTCGCTGGCCTCCGCAAAGCACTAACGGTTACCTACTCTGGAACTGTTCCCGAATTATGACACTGTTGTCGGTCAATTCCGTGGGTCCATCCGGTAGGTATCTTGTCAATTGTAGAAAGGGGCCGTGTGTCGGTCAGAGGGCAACAGAGGACTGGTGTGCGCATGCGCCATGACTGGGTAAGTTACCAATAAATAAATTAGGGGTGTTCCCACTGATATCGTAATACCGCTCCTACTACACCCCCACCCCCGTTGTATGGACTAAGCCCCCCTTTATTTAAGTGTGATGGAGGGTCCCTTCTACTTGAGGTAGAAGGTGAAAACAACTTACCAATGTGGAGCGGTATGGAAATACTGTAGATTTACTTCTGGTGGCACACTGTACCTGTCCATGGCCATGCCGTCCTCGGGTGGGACGTTCACGCACTTGCCATGAAACCATTCATTGCAAGTGTCGCACTGAATCATGAAGCTACCGTCGTCTGGCTTCCTACATAGGCAGTAAATATCCGATTTACCTTTCTTGGGCTCCCTACGATCTTCGGAAACAACACGGTCAGTACACTTCTTCAACCTGTCGTGATTCATGGTGAAGATAGTGTTCCTATACTCGACACGGTACAGGTAAGGCGACAACTTCTTTGTGATACGTGCAGGCCCTTTCCATGGTTGACTCAGCTTCTTGCACTTACCCTTAATGGAGGCTGTATCCAACAGGTACACCCTGTCACCTTCATTGAATTCTGTCCTAACTTTCAGGTCATAATCCCGCTTCATACGCCTCTGAGTTGCTCTCAGACTCAGAGTGGTCCGGGCAGCTTCATGGGCTTTCTCAATGGCTTGTGCCATCTCTGCACAGTACTCGTCTGGAGTGCTGGGCTGTCTTGCTGAAGCAGGTAGCGGAAATACCAGGTCTGCTGGCTGAGTGACTTCCCGACCTAGCATCAACATGTTAGGTGTGAAACCCGTACTTCGGTTCACTGTCGATCTTATGGCTCCAGCAATGTGTGGTAAATGTTTATCCCACTGATTCTGGGATTTACCCACATAGCACCGAACTGCATCCTTAAGTGTACGGTTGAAACGTTCAACCTGTTTGCAGACGGGCGATACAGGGTGGTTTTTGACTTATGGATCTGTAAGACCTTGCAGACTGTGGCGAACAGCTTACTTTCAAAATTCCTGCCCTGATCGGTCACAATCTGCAGTGGGTAACCAAAACGACAGAAAAACTCCCCGACAGCAGCTTGTGCTGTGACCTTGGCCGTCTGAGAGGGTAAGGGTACACATTCTACCTATTTTGTAAATTGATCCACCATCATGAGTACGTGTTCGTTTCCATGGGTTGACTTCGGCAATGGACCAATGAAGTCCAGGTGAACTTTCTCCATGGGTAGACCTGCGTGGTAGCTAGTCATTGTGCAACCGGCCTGGTTTCGCTGCCTTCTGGTTTTGATTACAGACAGAGCAGGAACTAATGTAATTCCGGTGTGGCGGTCTCAGCTGACTCCCCGTCTCAGCTATCTCCCCTGACGTAGGGGGACAGTTCAGTCCGACACGTGCACGGTCTCCTTGGTCTCCCTTGCTGAGATGTCCCCCCATGACTACGGTAACTATCGCACGGTACCGTGCCTCATATAGCGAGAGATTAGTTGATGTTATTAATTAAATAATTACTTTAATGAAGTATTCTTTTGGATACGTAGAGTGAGCATTCTCTGGCGAATATTAGTCAATTTATATAAGGGTATACAGGTCCAATTTAAGGCAAATAGCACTTCGTCCTACATCCTATGATGGGTTTATGTCTACCCGTGTCCTGTAGTCCATCTGGGAGCTGTCAGCTTCCAACATTTTGACCTCGAACTATTAACCCCCCCCCCCATTTCTTTCCCCATCCCTGTCTTCTCTCCCCTTCTTTCTGTTTCTTCCCTTATTCACCCCTCCCCTTTCCTTGACCTCCATGTCTTTACGTTAAAATCCCTGGTTCAGCTAGTGTTTTTGTAGCGTGTCCATTCCTTTCCTGTTGTAGGCCTATTTTGTGATAAATCACAGAAGCAATGCGTGGCCTTCAAAAGAAGGAAAAAACCTGTTGTGTTGTGAAGCATGGAATGCACAGCTCGACCACAGCTCAGTACGCCACTTAAACTGACGACTTTACCGTTGTTGTGCGCAGAGATAGCATGACGTATTGGTACTATATTTGGTAAGGGGGACAGCTGAGACGGGGAGTCAGCCGAGACCGCCACACCGGATGTCCCTGGTCATCTTATACCAGAAGTATCGCATCTTGATCTTGGCGGTCGTTTTGTCTTTCCCAGCATGTCCTTCTGAAGGTATGTCATGATTCATCGCTATGACCTTGCTCTGTAGAGATCTTGGCACTACTAGGAAACTCTCGCCATCTACTCTCTTCCACAAAAGTCCGTCTTCAAGCACAAACAACTCTTTGTTTAGCCAAAGGTGTTTCTCAACTGGACCACACAGCATTAGTGTGCCCTCCTGCGGTTCCTGGTGTGATATGAACCAATTCCGCAGATGAACAAGTTGACTGTCCTTCTCCTGCTCCTCTCGAAAGAGTTGGCCGGAGGGGGATTCAGATTGTTCAGCGACTGATGTCACAAAACAGTCCACCGAATCATCAACATCAAGTGACATAGTGACACCATCACTGGTAGCCACAACCTCAATGCTGGTAACTGTGAAGGTGTCGGATGTAGACTTGTCATCTGAATGAACCTTTGTTGCTCTGACTTCTTTGGGCCTCGCACCAAGGGAGACAACGTCGTCAACTGTGGCAACAAAAAGGGCCCAATTCTGGTGCGCCTTCCGACAGTAGCTACAGCCTCCGCAAGGCAGATCTTCTGGCTGCAACCCTAACTTAAATTCGGGACAGGAATCCCCGGTCTCGGGAATCCGGGAAAGAGCATCTGCGTTCAGATGTCTCTTGCCTGCCCGGTGCTCCACAGTGATGTTATACTGACTGATCTCCTCTAGCCAGCGTGCTATCTGGCCGCATATTTTTTATTTACACCGCAGCCTAGGGTTTTTCGCTGTGGCAGTGCAAATTCATGCTTGAAAAGAGACTACAAGTGGAGTGCTACCCACGCTTATTACTGTAGCTGTAGGCCTGTAGCTGTAGCGTAATTGACATGTGGGTGTACAGTGTACATTTACTGTACAGTACTTTTAGGCCTACAAACATAACACCACATACCGTGTACAATACAAGCAATGTGCATACCTGAGTTTTTACTGTATTGCTTTGTACGTTGTGGAGGGACGGAATGAAATGGAAAAATCACGACAAAACACACGTGTGCATTACATGTAAATATGATGTATGTACTGCGACCATTCAGTCCTCCATGGTCAGAGTAACTTGATCTATGCTTGGAGTAATTTGACCCAACAAATAGATAGGCGAAGTGCCAAAGTGTAATTTCTCCGACTCGTACTCTTTGTCGTAGGCACTCTTTTCGCGGCGTACAGTTTCTTTTCTGTGATCGTTGTCATATAGCACCTCACTGTATTCATAACTCATTTACAAACTAGGCTGACGATTGATACTTGATAATTTTCATTTTCAATTTTATTCAGAGGTGGGAGAGCCTCGCAGTATTTATACGTATTTGTCAAGTTTCAATTCTTGCATTGTAACTGGCAACACTGTACTGATGGGGGAATGATGCGCGCGTGGCACAACATACAGCTGTAGTCTTTTCTCAAGCATGAATCTACATTGCCACAGCGAAAAACCCTACGCTGCTCTCCGCATCTCTATAATACTTTTCGCCAGAACATCACCAACACCTGCGATGGTGACCAAATCCCTATATGAGCAGTAGTTGATGGGTATCTTGCCCATGTTGGCAGATCAGGTACCCTGCGAACCTGTATTCTCAAATTATAAAACTAAAACTACTCTTTTATTGGCTTGTCACTTAACAATAACAATACACAACACGCAATTTATTTTTTTCTTTGATTGGTTTTGCTTTCTACCGCGAAAGAACCCCCAAAACAACCGACAATGCTCTGGTTGCGTAGTGATATCAACTCACAACTTTAAACTTAAACAAATAGTACTGGCAAAAAACATAAGTCCTCAGAGAAAAACAAACAAAAATATCTGAGTGCTGGCAAACTCTTGAACAAACACTATTTCTCCTGACTTAAGGAAAAACGAGGAACAGCACGGGTCACGAAAACAGCAAAAACACAAGCCTGGGAAAACTTCTCAAGCCTGAGAAGAACCCTAAAAATAAGAAAAAATCTGGAGTGAAATCAAACTCAAACTCTTACGAAGGCCTGTGCAACTTTCACTTCTTGGCCTAAATATTACACAAAACCAAGCTCTACCTTTGGTTCTGAAGTTACAAAACAAAAACAAAAATTATATCACACCAAACGAACCTCGAAATGCTGGTGTGAAATGGAGGGAAAAAACACACACACAAAAACGATCCTCGCCGGAAAAACGAATTCTCCACGTAAGTGAAAAAACTGCAATCGAAATATGCGGTATCGAATTCTTATTCACGTTCCAACTGGTAACGCTGGCGATACCCGAAAACGATTACCCAGAATCGAAAAAAAAAAAAAAGATGGAAGTCTCACAACGTTACGGCTGCTAACGTGTGAGCAAAACTGAGTTAAAGTAAAAATTTCTCACCCCTGAAACGTGAAATTAAAAACTGGTCACGTTTCCAAAGTAAGGGTACAAAAATCAATAGCAATAAGGAAACTACCCGTCAACAACGCAGCGCGGTCCTCGAGCCCTACAGGGTAAATTCTCCTTACCCACCCGGCTACTCTCCTGAGCTGGTTGGTTGACAGGCGGCGTGGTCCCGGCCTCGTGGATTCCAAACACGCCACAAACTTGGGTCTGTGCGTAGAAAAAACAATCCTGGTCACGACGCCAATGTAGTGTTTTTAGTCGGTCGCTCACCCTATCTTCGACCGGGGCTTACTCCGACGGGTCGTCACGGTGTCTCGCTGGCCTCCGCAAAGCACTAACGGTTTCCTACTCTGGAACTGTTCCCGAATTATGACACTGTTGTCGGTCAATTCCGTGGGTCCATCCGGTAGGTATCTTGTCAATTGTAGAAAGGGGCCGTGTGTCGGGTCAGAGGGCAACAGAGGACTGGTGTGCGCATGCGCCATGACTGGGTAGTTACCAATAAATAAATTAGGGGTGTTCCCACTGATATCGTAATACCGCTCCTACTACAATAATTATGACTCTTCATGGGTACCAGCTACCCTGAGTGTAATAAACTAAGGTAACCCCGGTCTGACCATAGACTTCTGTTCCTACAATCCTAGCTCCATGGTCTGACCATGGTCTGACAAATACTAAAACTAGTGCAACTCAATATGCTAGCCATAAGCCAAACATTTGCAAGACTTTACACTGTTACAAAAGAGGTGACGATTTAGACTCTTTTTTCAGTAAAAACAGAGAACCAAATTGCAAAAGAGGTTCCAAAGATCATTAACAACACGGACCATTAGGTATATACACGATAATTACAAAAAATGTAGAGTTTATTTTGCATTAAAATTATAATTTCCTATAATCAAAACAAGCCGCATACCTACCGTAGAGCACAGCGTAGATATGTGTTTCGTATACGTAACACAATCATATCCGTATGCATGTACACCTACGTACACATGAGTTATTTGCACGCACTGTATAGTACTGTATGGTATCCCATAATAATACATTGATAGTATCCAATTCATCATACAAATAAAACACGCCTCCCAAAACATGAAAGCAGTACCATTTATTTGTCACTGCGTGCGCGCGTATGCGTTGGTGTATTAAATAAGACCATATAGTTTGCCAAGATTTTAAGTTTTTTTTGTCTCGCTAACTCTTAAAATGTTATCCTCCAATCAAAATCAAATGACAAAGATCTACTTAGATGTTATATAAAACAAATAATGAATGTTTCACATTCGTAGAATGGAAAAAATAATTTCATTCGGTGACAGATGGACTGTTCCATTCCACTCGGCTTCGCCTCATGAAATAATTTTTACCATTCCACTCATAAATATTCATTATTTGTATACTAATACCTTTGGCTTGGGTTAATTAGCTGTTCCGACATTTCTGATGTCGGATCAGGTTTAGTTTTCGTTCTGGTTTTTAGCTGTTCCGACATTCCGATGTCGGAACAGGTATTGTTTTTGTTCGGATTTTTCACTATTATTATTATTCCTTCGCACTTAAGTTTGTTTATTGATTATCTCTCCATAGCTTCTTCTGATCAGCTTAGATTATGTATCATATGAAAGCTTATGAGCTACGGATCATTTCTACTCTGAGTTGTTAAAATTCTTAATTAATTAGGCACGTGACAGCTCGTTTGCATATTTAATTAGTCAATTTTGTAACCAGCGTATCTAAAAAACGGCACATGCTACGAAAACAATTTTATTTCCAAAAGCTTAGATACATCATGTAGTTGTGCATGCTTCCATTAAATTGGTCGTGACGTCATCATGACGTCACAAAAAGGCTGTTTTTGTTATGAGCATATATCTCGAGAACGATGCATGTAGCACTGTAATGATTCTTTTTGCTTATCTTTACTTATCGTCTTCAGGTTAGCTTAGATGAGGTATCTTAGAAATGCTTATAAGATAAGGATCATTCTGACACTGAGTTATAAAAGTCCTTATATAATTTGGCACGTGACAGCACATTTGCATATTTAATAAGTCAATTTTGTAAGCAGCATATCTTGAGAACGACAAAGGCTATGAATATGATTCTTTTTGCAAAGGCTTAGTAGCATCATGTAGTTGTGCATGCTGCCAAGAAAGTAACCGTGACGTCATCATGACGTCATCAAAAATGGAAATTGTTAGTTTATAGCAGTATATCTCGAGAACGGTAAATGCTACGGTATTGGTTCTTTTTGTAAAAGCTTTGTTAGACCCTGTAGATTTGCATGCTGTTTTGAAATTAACTGTGACGTCATTATGACGTCATCAAAAGGCGTAATTTATGTTTGCAGCATATCTTGAGAATGACAAAAGCTATGGTAATGATTATTTTCACAAAAGCTTTGTTAGAAACTTTAGATGCACTCTGCTTCGTAAATGACCGTGACGTCATCATGACGTCATCGGAGCTTATAAAGCTGATCAAATAAGTCGGAACAGCTCCGTGTTCGTCCACGAACACTTAAATGTCTAGTTATTATTATTTTACTTTATCACCCAACGTTTGTTTATTCCTAATCTTTTATAATCTTTTTCTAGTGAGCTTATATGAGGTATCTTATGAAAGCTTATAAGCTGAAGTTAATCCTAAGACTGAGTTTGTTAAAATTTTTAATTAATTAGTCACGTGACAGTCATTTGAATATTTAATTTGTAATTTTTGTTCGCAGCGTATCTCGAGAACGGCAGGTGGTACGAAAAAATTTTTTTTGGCAAAAGCTACTAAGCTTTTTGGCAGCATGCACATCTACAGGGTGTTACTAAACACCCTGTAGATGTGCATGCTGCCATAAAATTTGTGACGTTACGTCATCATGACGTCACGACCGGAAGATGAATTTTGACTCAAAATAACTCAAAAACGAATGGATTTGGGCACTTAAAACCAACAGTCTGAAAGATAGAGACATGCTAGAGCTTTCAGAAAATATAGGTGATGACGTCATACGGGTTACACAGCGCCCTCTACGGTTGATTAAATATACAGTGATTACGTGATCCGAAAATAAACAACGGATTTCCGTGAAATTTGGTATGTGTCAAGCATTGGAACACCTCCTTATGTTCGTGAAGTTTGAATATGATAAGATCATTCAACCGGAAGTTATGTGCTTTTAAAGGAAAAATGACGTCATTATTAAAATACTATTTACTCGGTAACAGCATATGCTAAGAAAATAACTCTTTTTCCAAAAGCTTGTTTACATCCTTTAGTTGTGCATGCTGCAATGAAAATAGCCGCGAAGTCATCATCGAGTTGACGCAATGTTTTAGAGTTGACGTAATGTTTGTGAGCTGAGGCAATGTTTTCGAGTTGACTAAATGTTTGCGACTTGACAAAATGTTTTCAGGTTGACGCAATGTTTGTGAGTTTATGGAATGTTTTCGAGTTGGCGCAATGTTTTAGAGTTGACGCAATGTTTGCGAGTTGACACAATGTTTTCGAGTTGGTGCAATTAATGTTTGCGAGTTGACGTAATGTTTGCGAGTTGAGGCAATGTTTTAGAGTTGACGCAATGTTTGCGACTTGACGCAATATTTTCGAGTTGACGTAATGTTTGTGAGTTGACGTAATGTTTCTGAGAGTTCATTGTTTGCGAGTTTACGCAATGTGTTTGAGTTGACACAATGTTTGCGAGTTTATGTAATGTTTGTGAGTTTCTACGTACTGTTCGCGAGTTGACGCGATGTTTTCAAACGTAATGTTTGCGAGTTGATGCAATGTTTTCGAGTTAATGCAATGTTTGCAAATTTACACAATTGTTTGAGAGTTGACGCAATGTTTTAGAGGTGACACAACGTTTTTGAGTTGACGAAATAGTAAAGGCAAGCATGGGCGCCAAAAAGTAAGAGGTAGCTGCCAGCAAGTACATGACCAGGCACTGTTGCCACGGTAACAATTTAGGTACGTGTGTATACAAGGGCATACAGACATGTATAGTAGGATATTGAAAGTACTGTAAAGTAAATTATTTTACGTGTGGAGGTTGTGTTATCAGGCTTAGTTTCATTACCTCAGTTTCATATACTTGTAAATTTTGAGAGCGACAAGTGCTACGAACTTGATTCTTTTATCTGTTATATCATGTAGTTGTGTATGCTGCCACGAAAATGACTGTGACATCATTAGCTGTTCCGACATTTCGGATGTCGGAACAGGTTTAGTTTTTGCTTAGATTTTTATGAGCTGTTCCGACATTTCGGATGTCGGAACAGGTTTTTTTTTGTTCTGATTTTTATTATTATTATTATTATTTTTTATTATTTTTATTATTAGCTGTTCCGACATTTCTGATGTCGGAACAGGTTTTGTTTTTGTTCTGAATTTTATTATTATTAGCTGTTCCGACATTTCTGATGTCGGAACAGGTTTTGTTTTTGTTCTGAGTTTTATTATTATTATTATTATACTTTATCACCCAAAGTTTGTTTATTGCTTATCTCTTCTGAGCTTCTTCTGATCAGCTTAGATGAGGTATCATCTGAAAGCTTATAAGCTAAGGATCATTCCGTAACTGAGTTGTAAAAATTCTTTATTAATTAAGCATGTGACAGCTCATTTGCATATTTAATTAGTCAATTTTGTAACCAGCGTATCTCGAGAACGGTAAATGCTACGGAAATGATTCTTTTTGCAAAAGCTTAGTTACATCATGTAGATGTGCATGCTGCCATTAAAATGGTCGTGACGTCATCATGACGTCATCAAAAGGCTGTTTTTACGAAGCATATATTTTGAAAACGACATGTGCCACGGTAATGATTCTTATTGCTTATCTTTTCTTATCTTCTTGTGATTAATAGCTTAGATGATATATCTTAGGAAAGCGTATATAAGCTAAGGATCATTCCCACACTATAACAAAAATCCTTCGGGTCGAATAAATTGGCACGGGGAAACACTGCCGTCAGTTCCAAGAATTTAATTCAGCAAGCTCTGTAAAGGATGGCGAAGAAGAGAACACATATCTTAATGCTTCGGCCATGAACAGAGTAATCAATCAAATATTCAAATACAATTACTGTTAACTAATATAAAATAAATAAATACAATATGATTCAATCGACAGTTCCCGCCAAAACCTTGACGGCGGCTGCCATCTTGGAAAAATACAATATCTATCGACAAAACGACGAAATACACATTTCACAGAGGTTTTGACAAGTAGATATAAATATACAGTAATCATCAGTAACTTAAACAAACACATTGATCAGGTTAATGAAATAAAAGTAAAGTAAACGAATTAAATTGTGTGGCTTTCACTTCGTGCAGATTTCATAAACGACAGCATGTACATGTAATGTGAAAATGATGCTTAAAATACGATTAATCATCTCTCTAAGCATAATGTTATTTAATGCATTTGAAAACTGAGGTTAACTATTAGATCTATGGATATAATATTGTATAAAAATAACAAGTAATTCAAGCATACCTGTAAAAGATGGCGAAGAAGAGAACACATATCTTAATGCTTCGGCCATGAACAGAGTAATGCCGGAGAGGCGCTCGTGAACTCAAGGGGGCGCCTCGCAAACATATTTACATAATGACAAAGACAGTTCGCGGTTGACCAAACAAGTAAATGAAATTAAATGAATAATGCATGACAGACTTTGAATATGCATATATATACCAGAAAATAAATGGGGGGTGAAATAAAAAGCGCAAATATTACTCGTACTTGTCACATTCTCCTCCCGTTTGTGGAAATGTCGTCCTCGACATTTAAAGTATAAACATCAAAGTGTACAATCATAAAGAGTGGAAAAGTAATCTACAAAATTTAAGGTTTCGACATCAATAATCAAGATATCAATCAATGATCTAAGAAAAATTCTTACTCTTACTTAACCGGGCCCTGGTTTGTAAAAGTTTTCTCAGAACTCGTGTTATCACGCTTAAACATTCCAAACATACAGTTACATTTGCAGTTACAGTTATACATTATTTTATACTAACAATGCATAATAAACAAGTGCAGAAAAGTATTCAAAATGCATGACCTTGGTTCTCCTTAATAAGTGGTTCTCCCACTTAATAATTCCGAGGTCAAGCTAGTTTTACTCAGTATCATAAAGAAAAAACAAAACACAATTATAATAATTACAAATTATTGATATTATACTTCAAGCTTCTATAGGAGGAGTGGGGACTTGGTCAGCACAGGTTGTATGGATTCGGTCTGTGCTAGTATAGTCAAGGCTGCTTTTCGTCTTTTCTCTGACGTCTCTGGCCTTTTCCACTTGTCCCATATTTGTTTGCCAGCTATGAGCTTCGTCTCGTAGGATGAAGATACTACAACTTTGGGCACTCTGTGTTGCTTAGTTTGCCCAAGTTTTGTATATGTGAGCCGTTCAATTGGCTTCGGGTTTCTTTTCGGTTTCAACCGAGGCGGGGAGAGTGTCTCTGCAGCTGCTGGAGATGGTTGTTCAGAAACCTCGGTGGTCGGTGGACTGTGAACAGTGGTGACAGATGGTGGAGTAGAATGGAGTACTGTGGTTGACTGGTGTGGTACATCAACTGATAGCGAATCGGACGTTTCCTTGCTGGTGGATGTTGGCTGCTGGTTCTCACCATTACTCTTCGATGCCGATTTTTCTTGGAAAGGAATGAAGACCAGATCCGCTTCTTCATCACTGGACGCGCTGTCCATCTCATCTCTATCTGCTATAGCTGAAGGCGACTTCTCTACAGAGGCAGGTTTGTCAGACGCAGAAACCTTTGTTTTTTGAGGAGCATTTGTGAGGGGCGTATCGACGGGTAGAAACATAAATGGTGTCAAGAGATTGCGGTGAAGGATTCGTTGCTTGCCGGTTTCCACTGAAGTGACAATGTAAACCGGTAGGTTTGGACGCTTCGAGACCACAATGTAAGGGTATGGTTCCCACCGATCAGCCAGTTTTTGTGTGCCGACGACATGTTTATGTTGAACTAACACACGATCACCAGGTTGAAGAGGAGCAATCTTCGTGCATCTGTCGTAGAGGCGTTTCTGCTTGGCTTGTTCTTTGCAGACATATTCGTTTGCCTTCTCGTAGGCTGAGCGCAATCCCTCACGGAACTTCTCTACAAATTCGTCATGCGTTGGCGGATCGTTGCTCGTGTCCTTGAGCCCGAACATGAGATCAACTGGGAGGTTGGGATGTCGTCCAAACATGAGGAAGAATGGAGCATATCCGGTAGATTCGTGTTTGGTCGCATTGTAAGCGCGAGTCATCTGCCCGACGTACTCCTTCCAGTCCTTTTTCTTGCTTGGATCCATCGAGCCCAGCATATTCAGCAGGGTGTGGTTGAACCTTTCGGTCTGTCCATTTCCTTGCGGGTGATATGGTGTTGTGTGGCTTTTCTTAATACCAGAGACACGACAGAGTTCTTTGATGAGCAGGCTCTCGAAGTTTCGACCTTGATCAGCGTGAAGGCGGATGGGAAATCCATAATGTTGAATGAAGTTCTTCCATAGTACCTTAGCGACGGTGTCGGCCTTCTGGTCCAGGGTCGGAAACGCTTGGGAATACTTGGTGAAATGGTCTGTGATGACTAATATATTTTCATATCCGCCCTTCGACCTTTCTAGTTTGAGGAAATCTACGCACACTAACTCGAGTGCTTCGCTTGTAGAAATGTTAACCAGTGGTACTCTGGTTCTCGTCGGCTGTGTCTTCCTCAAACAACACCTCTTGCAGCTGGAACAATACGTCTTGACGTCATTGAGCATCTTTGGCCAAAAGAATCTTTTTCTCACCATGTCTAGAGTTCTTTCAAATCCTAGGTGGCCAATTTCGTCATGGAGTCCAAACATTGCTGTTGCTCGGTACTGTTTGGGAAGAACTAGCTGATGTGATATTTCCCCGTCTGTCGTTGTTCTTGTTCGGTAAAGGACATCATCTCGCATACACAGTCTTTCCCATTGTCGGAAGAAGAGTATGCAGTCGTAAGGTTCTCGTTTCCTCTCATTGTGGTTTGGTCTTTTGTTCTGTTGGACATAAAATATGACTCTGGAGATTATGGGATCATCTCGTTGGGCTATTCCTAGCTCTTTCTTCGAAATCCTTGGTAGCTGGTCATCACTTGGCAAGGATTTGAGAAGTGGGTCCAACTTGGTGGCTTGACGAGTGGTAACTTGGCACTGTACAGTAGTTGGCTCAATGTATGGCTGCGAAATAGCTGGATAACCACTACACATGGCTTGAACATCCTCTGGTTCAATAGTTACGGCTTCGTTCTGGAACGATGTAGAAGTCCTATTTGTCTGAGGGTGTGGCCTTCTAGATAGTGCATCTGCAGCAGCGTTGTTTTTTCCAGGTTTATACTTGATGGAGAAGTCGAAGTTGGATAGAGCTGCGACCCATCGCTGTCCAGTGGCGTCAAGCTTGGCGGTGGTAGTTACATACACCAACGGGTTGTTGTCGGTCAGTACTGTGAACTTGTTCCCGATGAGATATTCGCGAAACTTATCCGTTATGGACCATTTCATCGCTAGGAATTCAAGCTTATGTGCCGCATATCTCGACTCTGCTGGGTTAAGACTTCTGCTAGCATACGCTATGACACGTTCTTTCCCATCCTGGCATTGGCTCAGCACGGCTCCTAATCCTGTTCCTGAGGCATCTGTCTGCAAGGTGAAAGGCAAAGAGTAGTCTGCGTACGCTAGAATTGGAGTTGAAGTCATGCAGCTCTTTAATGTATCCATCGCCACCTGGCACTCTTCTGTCCAAGAGAAAGTGGGGGGAGGAGTGGATTGCCTTTTCCCGCCTCTCTTCTTGCGTCTTGGATCCCCTGAGGTAAGTTTGAATAAGGGAGCGGCAATGTTGGAGTAACCCTGGATGAAGCGGCGATAGTAGCCTGTAAATCCGAGAAACTGTTGGACTTCTTTGCGGTTGACGGGAGTAGGCCAGTCAGACACCTTGGACGTCTTGTCTGGATCGGTGGAGATACCTTGAGATGAGACAATGTGTCCGAGGTACCTCACTTCCGTCTTCAGTAGGTCACATTTCTGGGGTTTGAGCTTGAGACCATGCTGTCGTAGACAAGAGAAGACTTTACCAAGACGTTTCAAGTGTTCTTCGAAGGTGTCCGAGAACACGATGATGTCATCTAGGTACAGCAAAACGGAGGAGTAGTTGAGATCACCGAGACATGCCATCATGAGGCGCTGGAAAGTAGCTGGGGCATTCTGTAGGCCAAAAGGCATCCTATTACACTCAAACAGACCCATAGGAGTTGTGAATGCTGTCTTCGGTTTGTCCTCTTCCTCCATCTCAACTTGCCAATACCCAGACGTTAGATCAAGTGTAGTGAAGAGAGTTGCTTTTCCTAGAGCGTCTAGAGCTTCTTCGATCCGAGGAAGTGGGTACGCATCTCGTACGGTCTTGCTGTTAAGTTGTCTGTAATCCACACAGATTCTTAGTGAGCCGTCCTTCTTGTACACTATTACCATTGGTGATGCATATGGACTACTGCTCCGTCGAATCGCTTGTGTCTCCATCATGTTCTTTAGGTGGTCCCTTACTGCCTGATATTGCGAAGGAGGTAGGCGTCGATAGGGGATGCGGAAAGGCTGGTTGTCAATCAGTGGAATAGTATGCTTGATAGTTGATGTACGACCAAAGTCTAGTGGACTAGTCGAGAAAATGTCAGAATATTCTCGAAGAAGATTATCGAGCTGTTTCTTCTCAGTTTCATCTGCTAGGGCTGCATTTGACAAGTCAAGGGACGGTATGACTCCATCCAAGCCTTTAGCCGAGTCTTTGGTGACGGTCTGACACCTGGCTTGAGCAGAGCTGTCATCGTCGTTGTGTTCAATAGAATAAGATGGTGATTTCCGAGCAGATCCTGTTTCATCCACGCGTAGAATGGAAGACAACTGTGCCAGCTTACAGTTTCGAGGGATGGTTACTGGTTTGGCTGATATATTGCAGAGTCTCACGGAAACTCGTTGGTTAGAGCCTACATCTGTCACAGTACTGCATACTTTCAGACTTGAAGTAGATCTCTGAGGAAGTCCTTCAACTACGGCGGTGTATGGCTGTTGTCCGTCAACAGGTGGTGCTTCACACATGATATCTACTTCCTTCCCTGGAGGTATACAGCGAGGAGACCGTCCCGCGTATTTAGCGTAGCTAATCATGCCTTTTTGGTCGCCTGGTTCAGATCTAGCTTTGTTGAGAAATGCAGTATGCCATGCTGGATGTTCCTTTTTCACCTGTTGTAGATAACGGCTTCCTCTGGTAACAGTCTGGTCCCTCCTTGACGCCCTTATGATGTTTGTACCGATCAATATTGGTACTCGACTTCGGTTGTTGTCGGATGGAACTACAAATGTGGGTACGTCTTCATACAGGATTCCTAATATCGTGAATGAAACTTGCACTACTCCAAGGTATGGTACCTTTTGTCCATTTGCTCCTTCGATTGTCACGTCAACTGGCTCAAGCTCAATGTTCTGAAGTTTTGGGTGACTTCTCCATAGCTCTTTAGAGATGGTAGTTATCTGGGAGCCAGAGTCGATCAGGGCCAAATGTTCCTCACCATTTATGTCGACGACAGCCTCATTGTGTGGTCCGATGAGTTGTTGGTAGTTTGGCGTCCCATCGTCTTGGTGACCCTGGTGTGTTTGCTGTTTAGAGTTAGAGGGGTGATTTATTGGGCTGGAAGATTCTGGCCCTCGGACGGCTCGCCCGTCGGCCGTGGGGCCTGCTGGTTTACCGAAGTAGATCGACAGCCTCTTGCATTGTGTCCTTCTTGACCGCACTTATGGCTTGTGAAGACTCGCTTCTGCTGTGGTTTGGTTCTTGATGGGTTTGTCGAAAGTAATGTGACCTTCTTGGCAAGTTGTTGTACGGTTGTCACAAGTTCTTGCAAGACGTCATGGTCAGACTTCTGATGAGATGGAGCTTTGTTGAAGGGTTGTTTGGTAGGGTGAGATGCACTGTACTTAGTTGAGTTGGATGACATCTGTTGTTGAGGTCGTGCTTGAGCAAGCTGCTGGGATTCAACCTTGGTAGCCCATTTTCTCCTCTACAGATCGCAGGGTAGCCTCCAACTCAACAGCATAAATGCTTGGTGACTCACTGGCATATCTCTCTCGTTGGTAGAAGTCAGCAAGAGGGTCGCCTATCATGGACAGTTCTCCGAACTGCGATCTCAGCTCAGCAAATGCGTTGTCAGCTGTTTGATGTCCAACAGGCAGATTCAGGACAAGTTTACGGGCGGCGCCACCAAGATATCTGACTATGGTAGGGAACTGCATTGCAGGTGGTATTGCTGTGCTGTCGAGAAGATATCTAGTATCCCGTATCCAGTCGTCGACAGAGACGTTAGAACCCTCTCGTCCAGAGAAAACAGGAACACTCTTTACCTGATAGGACGGCATTAGATTCACATGAGATGGACGTGAAGAAATACTTCCATGTGCTAGCTGAGTAGATGAAGAAAGATCTTTGTTCGCATGCTGATCAGGATGCTGCATGTGTGAAGAGAGATTCTGGTATGACGTTATCTTCCTTCTAGGTATTGCCCCCGATTGACGATGATGAGCAGCAGTTGTGGTGTGGGTGAGAGGAGTAGATCGTGGAGGTTGTGATGGCGGCTGCTGAGGAGGAACATTCCTGGAGAGTTTCTGTTCTAAGTCCATCAACTCTGAAAGGAGCTCCTCTTCTAGCTGTGATGTTCGTGGTAACTCTGATGATGTTCGCCGTAAAGGTTGTGCTCGGTATGATTCACGGGCAAGACGTTCCTGTGGGCTTAGTATAGGAGGGTTCGTGTGCACCGGTTGAATGGAAGGTCGCCCGAGGGTTGTTGTCGGGGTTGGAAAAAGTTCATCGGATTTCCGTCTTGCAGTTGCCATGGTGATGTGGATGACAGCTAACAGCTAAATAAATGGAAACGCTAACTGCAGACTAGACTGGAATCAAAAGGGGAGGTACATTTGTTTACAGTAAACAAAAATACCGAAACACATATTTGGTAAACACAACATCAAGCATCAGGATAAGCATACAGGATCAGCAAAATTCAATCAATGGCACAATAAACTAATTAATCAGTATTGATGCAAACAACTGTAATGATTCAATTCAGCTAATAATAATAATAGCCAACAATAACAATAAATTCAAGCAGTGATCATTCTTGACTGTCAAACAGTATACTGCACAGTAGCACTTGGATTTGAAAGGCACCCGGCGATAGTACAATAGCACAAAAGGTAATCCGTTGCTAAAGCTTACATAGTTTGTGGTTACGACTTACGGATCTTGACAAAGGCGCTACTGTTCCAATGTAATCACTCCAGTGTTTTCTTTTGTAAAACAGTTCAAAGGACACGTTCAACTTCGAGTTCCGGTTGCGTGATCACTTAGCTTCACCGCAACAATTTGTTCTTTACAAAGCGCGATCAAGTGCTTTTTTTGTTCGTTGGCCAGGAATGCAGTTCGACGTGTCACCATGGGCAGTCCGATGGAATAAAATGGCAACAGTGACAGAAACAGCGATTCCTATCGTAAGATCGGAGATCATATCAGTCCTCAGCACTGGTCACTAGGCGATATATTATGGCTCATTCCAGCTGCAACGGCTTTGATGGCTCGGGTGTCCTCCACTCATCTGTATAATCAGTCGGCGAAAATCCGACGTACCAGGGGTTACGCCGAATGTCATCCGCGTTGTCCGGGACGCTACACAACGCACGAAGCGGTGGCTTTCAGGCTATGGCTGCGGTTGTCCGGGAGGGTAACTGGTCATCGACTGGTCATCAGTGAAAAGGGGGCCGGTCATCGACTGGTCATCAGAGAACTGGTGGGCTGGTCATCGACTGGTCATCAAAGAACTGGTGGGCTGGTCATCGACTGGTTATCAAGGTAGTTTCGGTAGTGGTTTGATGGTATTTATCCCCGTACCCGGATCTTCCACCAATGTGACCCTTGGGGGATTTCGGGTCGAATAAATTGGCACGGGGAAACACTGCCGTCAGTTCCAAGAATTTAATTCAGCAAGCTCTGTAAAAGATGGCGAAGAAGAGAACACATATCTTAATGCTTCGGCCATGAACAGAGTAATCAATCAAATATTCAAATACAATTACTGTTAACTAATATAAAATAAATAAATACAATATGATTCAATCGACAGTTCCCGCCAAAACCTTGACGGCGGCTGCCATCTTGGAAAAATACAATATCTATCGACAAAACGACGAAATACACATTTCACAGAGGTTTTGACAAGTAGATATAAATATACAGTAATCATCAGTAACTTAAACAAACACATTGATCAGGTTAATGAAATAAAAGTAAAGTAAACGAATTAAATTGTGTGGCTTTCACTTCGTGCAGATTTCATAAACGACAGCATGTACATGTAATGTGAAAATGATGCTTAAAATACGATTAATCATCTCTCTAAGCATAATGTTATTTAATGCATTTGAAAACTGAGGTTAACTATTAGATCTATGGATATAATATTGTATAAAAATAACAAGTAATTCAAGCATACCTGTAAAAGATGGCGAAGAAGAGAACACATATCTTAATGCTTCGGCCATGAACAGAGTAATGCCGGAGAGGCGCTCGTGAACTCAAGGGGGCGCCTCGCAAACATATTTACATAATGACAAAGACAGTTCGCGGTTGACCAAACAAGTAAATGAAATTAAATGAATAATGCATGACAGACTTTGAATATGCATATATATACCAGAAAATAAATGGGGGGTGAAATAAAAAGCGCAAATATTACTCGTACTTGTCACATTAATAAGGCACGTGACAGCTCATTTGCATATTTAATTAGACTTTTTTGTAACCACCATATCCCGAGAACGACAAAGGCTATGAATATGATTCTTTTTGCAAAAGCTTAGTAGCATCATGTAGTTGTGCATGCTGCCAAGAAATTTACCATGACGTCATCATGACGTCATCAAAAATGCTGATTTTATTATTAGCAGCATATCTCGAGAACGGTATAAGTGCTACGGTAATTATTTTTTTTGTAAAAGCTTTGTTACATCATGTAGTTGTGCATGCTGCCCCGAATTTTACAGTGACTTCATCATGACGTCATGTTTTCGGGTTGACGTAATGTTTTCGAGTTGACGTAATGTTTTCGAGTTGACGTAATGTTTGCACGTTGGCGCAATGTTTGCGAGTTGAGGCAATGTTTTCGAGTTGACGTAATATTTGCGAGTTGGCGCAATGTTTTAGAGTGGACGTATATGTTTGTGAGTTGAGGCAATGTTTTACAGTTGACGCAATGTTTGCGAGTTTAATGCAATGTTTGCGAATTGAGGCAATGTTTTACAGTTGACGTAATGTTTGCACGTTGGCGCAATGTTTGCGAGTAGGCGGAATGTTTGCGAGTTGAGGCAATGTTTTCGAGTTGACGTAATATTTGCGAGTTGGCGCAATGTTTTAGAGTTGACGAAATGTTTGCGACTTGAAATGTTTTCGGGTTGACGTAATGTTTTCGAGTTGACGTAATGTTTGCACGTTGGCACATTGTTTGCGGGTTGGCGGAATGTTTTACAGTTGACGCAATGTTTGCGAGTTGAGGCAATGTTTTCGAGTTGACGTAATGTTTGCGAGTTGGCGCAATGTTTTAGAGTTGACGCAGTGTTTGCGAGTTGACGTAATGTTTGCGCGTTGAGGCATGCAATGTTTTAGAGTTGACGCAATGTTTGCAAGTTGACACAATGTTTTCGAGTTGGCGCAATTAATGTTTGCGAGTTGACGTAATGTTTGCGATTTGAGGAAATGTTTTAGAGTTGACGTAATGTTTGCGCGTTGAGGCATGCAATGTTTTAGAGTTGACGCAATGTTTGCGAGTTGACACAATAGTAAAGGCAAGCATGGGCACCAAAAAGTGCCCAAAATGCTATGTAAGAGGTAGGCCAGCAAGTACATGACCGGGCACTGTTAATTGCCACGGTAACAATTTAGGTACGTGTGTAAACAAGGGCATACAGACTAGTAGGATATTGAAAGTACTGTAAAGTCTCCATTATTTTGCGTGTGGAGGTTGTGTTATCAGGCTTAGTTTCATTACCCCAGTTTCATATACTTGTAAATTTTGAGAGCGACAAGTGCTACGAACTTGATTCTTGTATCTGTTATATCATGTAGTTGTGTATGCTGCCACGAAAATGACTGTGACATCATTACGATATGTCTTTAACTTCGAAATTTGGGTTTTCTATTTAAAGATACAAGATTGGAAGATTTTTTTTCTATGGTTAATACTAAAATGTCCGTGAATTACTTGAATAAAAATCATTTGTCGGAGAATGTGACATTAAGACTGAAGTCACTGATAGAATTGCTACGTGAAACATCAAAAACTAAAATACACCATACAGCCCTTATACCTCAAAACAAAATAATAATCTTCCGCTTTGTGTGACGTCTCGTGACCATGGCTTGCGATATGAAGGTAGATCGTGGTCGATCGGCAGCAAACCAATAGCGCCACCAAGCATTTTAATGTTATGAAAAAAAGCTGAATTTTTTGTTTGCAGTATATCTCGAGAACGACAAATGCTATGGTAATGATTCTTTTAGCAAAAGTTCTGTTAGATCCTGAAGATGTGCATGCGGCAGTGAAAATAAATGTGATGTCACCATGACGTCATAAAAAGCTGAATTTTATTCCGTATTGTTAAGAATGTCTGATTGTCAGGAAACTTGGAATGTGTGATGTCTGTGCTATAAATATACTCCAATAATGTTTTAGAAATGATTTATAATTTAGAATTAAAATATTTTTGGTAAATTTTTAAGAATTGTCGAGATATGCTTGTAAATTTTACATCATGTAGTTGTGCATGCTGCCAAGAAATTTACCGTGACGTCATCATGACGTCATCAAAAATGCTGATTTAATTATTAGCAGCACATCTCGAGAACGTTAAGTGCTACGGTAATGATTCTTTGTGTAAAAGCTTCGTTTTATCATGTAGTTGTGCATGCTGCCCCGAAATTTACTGTGACGTCATTATGACGTCATCAAAAGGCATAATTTTGTTTGCAGCATATCTTGAGAATGACAAAAGCTATGGTAATGATTCTTTTTACAAAAGCTTTGTTAGAAACTTTAGATGCACGCTGCTTTGTAAATGACCGTGACGTCATGATGACGTCATCGGAGCTTATAAAGCTGATCAAATAAGTCGGAACAGCTCCGTGTTCGTCCACGAACACTTAAATGTCTAGTTATTATTAGCTGTTCCGACATTTCGGATGTCGGAACAGGTTTAGTTTTTGCTTAGATTTTTATTATTATTATTATTATTCTTTATCACCCTCTAAGCTTGTTAACAGCTTATCTCTTCTTAGCTTCTTCTGATCAGCTTAGATGAGGTATCATATGAAAGCTTATAAGCTAAGGACCAAACTGGCACTGAGATGTAAAAATTCTTCATTAATTAGGCACGTGACAGCTCATTTGCATATTTAATTAGTCAATTTTGTTAGCAGCGTATCTCGAGAACCCAAAATGCTATGAAAATATTTCTTTTTCCAAAAGCTTTGTTACATCCTGTAGTTGTGCATGCTGCCACGAAAATGGCCGTGACGTCATCATGACGTCATAAAATTGGCTGTTTTTAAGCCCTATGTCAGAGCATAGGCCTATTATGTGTGTGTGTAGTGTGTACATGACATGTACTGTATTACTGTATACAGTTAACCCCATTTGCTGCTGGGATTGTTTATCTCAAATGATCAGAGTCTGAGGAATGTGCTGTTATGTAAGAGGTAGGCCAGCAAGTGCATGACCATGCACTGTTGCCACGGTAACAAGGTGTGTTAGTATTCAAGCCCATGAAAGCACATGTAGTAAGATGTTGAAAGTACTGTAAAGTTCATCGTCTAGAGGATGTGTTATGAGGCTCACTTTCTGACCCCAGTTTACATGCTTATTTCTTTTGATTATTTAGTCAGTTCATGGTTAGTTTGATATTATGGAAATGATCATGACGTCATCATGACGTCATCAAAAATGCTGATTTTAATATTAGCAGCATATCTCGAGAACGGTAAGTGCTACGGTAATAATTCTTTTTGTAAAAGCTTTGTTACATCATTTAGTTGTGCATGCTGCCCCGAAATTTACAGTGACGTCATCATGACGTCATTAAAAAAGGTAATTTTTGGTTTATAGCAGTATATCTCGAGAACGGTAAGTGCTACGGTATTGGTTCTTTTTGTAAAAGATTGGTTAGACCCTGTCGATTTTCATGCTGTTGTGAAATTAACTGTGACGTCATTATGACTTCATCAAAAGGCATAATTTATGTTTGCAGCATATCTTGAGAATGACAAAAGCTACGGTAATGATTCTTTTCACAAAAGCTTTGTTAGAAACTTTAGATGCACGCTGCTTTGTAAATGACCGTGACGTCATCATGACGTCATCGGAACTTATAAAGCTGATCAAATAAGTCGGAACAGCTCCGTGTTCGTCCACGAACACTTAAATGTCTAGTTATTATTATTATTATTATTCTTTATCACCCTCTAAGCTTGTTAACAGCTTATCTCTTCTTAGCTTCTTCTGATCAGCTTAGATGAGGTATCATATGAAAGCTTATAAGCTAAGGATCATACTGGCACTGAGTTGTCAAAATTCCTCATTAATTAGGCACGTGACAGCTCATTTGCATATTTAATTAGTCAATTTTGTTAGCAGCATATCTTGAGAACGACAAAGGCTATGAATATGATTCTTTTTGCAAAGGCTTAGTAGCATAATGTAGTTGTGCATGCTGCAAAGAAATTGACCGTGACGTCATCATGACGTCATCAAAAATGCTGATTTTATTATTAGCAGCATATCTCGAGAACGGTAAGTGCTACGGTAATGATTCTTTTTGTAAAAGCTTTGTTACATCATGTAGTTGTGCATGCTGCCCCTAAATTTACAGTGACGTCATCATGACGTCATCAAAAAAGGTAATTTTTGGTTTATAGCAGTATATCTCGAGAACGGTAAGTGTTACGGTATTGGTTCTTTTTGTACAAGCTTTGTTAGACCCTGTAGATTTGCATGCTGTTGAGAAATTAACTGTGACGTCATTATGACGTCAACAAAAGGCATAATTTATGATTGCAGCATATCTTGAGAATGACAAAAGCTATGGTAATGATTCTTTACACAAAAGCTTTGTTAGAAACTGCAGATGCATTCTGCTTTGTAAATGACCATGACGTCATCGGAGCTTATAAGGCTGATCAAATAAGTCGGAACAGCTCCGTGTTCGTCTACGAACACTTAAATGTCTAGTTATTATTATTATACTTTATCACCCAAAGTTTGTTTATTCCTAATCTTCTATAATCTTGTTCTGGTCAGCTTATATGAGGTAACATATGAAAGCTTATAAGCTGAAGTTAATTCTAAGACTGAGTTTGTTAAAATTCTTAATGAATAAGGCGCGTGACAGCTCATTTGCATATTTAATTAGTCAATTTTGTAAGCAGCGTATCTCGAGAACCACAAGGGCTACGAAAATGATTTTTTTTCCAAAAGCTTTGTTACATCCTGTAGTTGTGCATGCTGCCACGAAAATGGCCGTGACGTCATCATGACATCATAAAATTTGCTGTTTTTATGCCCTATGTCAGAGCATAGGGCAATATGTGTGTAGTGTGTACACGTACATGTACTGTTTTACTGTATACAGTTAACCCCATTTGCAGCTGGGATTGTTTATCTCAAATGATCAGAGTCTGAGGAATGTGCTGTTATGTAAGAGGTAGGCCAGCAAGTGCATGCACTGTTGCCACGGTAACAAGGTGTGTTAGTATTCAAGCGCATGAAAGCACATGTAGTACGATATTGAAAGTACTGTAAAGTTCATCGTCTAGAGGATGTGTTATGAGGCTCACTTTCTGACCCAAGTTTATATGCTTATTTCTTTTGATTATTTAGTCAGTTCATGGTTAGTTTGATATTATGGAAATGACCATGACGTCATCATGACGTCATCAAAAATGCTGATTTTATTATTAGCAGCATATCTCAAGAACAGTAAGTGCTACAGTAATGATTCTTTTTGTAAAAGCTTAGTTTCATCATGTAATTGTGCATGCTGCCCCGAAATTTACAGTGACGTCACCATGACGTCATTAAAAAAGGTGATTTTTTGTTTATATCAGTATATCTCGAGAACGGTAAGTGCTACGGTAATGGTTCTTTTTGTAAAAGCTTTGTTAGACCCTGTAGATTTGCATGCTGTTGTGAAATTAACTGTGACGTCATTATGACGCCATCAAAAGGCATAATTTATGTTTCCAGCATATCTTGAGAATGACTTAAGCTATGGTAATGATTCTTTTCACAAAAGCTTTTTTAGAAACTTTAGATGCACGCTGCTTTGTGAATGATCGTGACGTCATCATGACGTCATCGGAGCTATAAAGCTGATCAAATAAGTCGGAACAGCTCCGTGTTCGTCCACGAACACTTAAATGTCTAGTTATTATTATTCTTTATCACCCTCTAAGCTTGTTAACAGCTTATCTCTTCTTAGCTTATTCTGATCAGCTTAGATGAGGAATCATATGAAAGCTTATAAGCTAAGGATCATACTGGCACTGAGTTGTAAAAAAATTGTATTAATTAGGCACGTTACAGCTCATTTGCTTATTTAATTAGTCAATTTTGTTAGCAGCGTATCTCGAGAACCACAAATGCTATGAATGTAATTCTTTTTCTAAAAGCTTTGTTACATCCTGTAGTTGTGCGTGCTGCCACGAAAATGGCCGCAACGTCATCATGACGTCATAAAATTGGCTGTCTTTAAGCCCTATGTCAGAGCATAGGCCTATTATGTGTGTGTGTAGTGTGTACACGTACATGTACTGTATTACTGTATAACCCTATTTGCAGCTGGGATTGTTGATCTCAAGTGATCAGAGTCTGAGGAATGTGCTGTTATGCAAGAGGTAGAGCAGTGCATGACCATGCACTGTTGCCACGGTTTCAAGGTGTGTTTGTATTCAAGCGCATGAAAGCACATGTAGTACGATGTTGAAAGTACTGTAAAGTTCATCATCTAGAGGTTGTGTTATGAGGCTCACTTTCATGACCAAAGTTTACATGCTTATTTCTTTTGATTATTTAGTCAGTTCATGGTTAGTTTGATATTAAAGGAAATATGACCATGACGTCATCATGACGTCATCAAAAAGGCTGATTTGTTTGTTAACAGCATATCTCAAGTACGACAAATGCTATGGTAATGATTCTTTTTGTAAAAGCTTTGTTACATCATTCACTTGAGTATGCTGCCATGAATTGGTCCGTGACGTCATGATGATGTCATCAACAAGGATGATTTTTTGTTTCCAGCATATCTCGAGAATGACAAATGCTATCTTAATGATTCTTTTTGTAAAGATTTGTTACATACATGCTGCCATGAAATTCACCGTGACGTCATTATGATGTCATCACAGCTTATAAATCTGATCAAATAAGTCGGAACAGCTCCGTGTTCGTCCACGAACACTTAAATGTCTAGTTACGAAATGTCATTGTCTTCGAAATTTGGGTTTCCTATTTAAAGATACGTGATTGGAAGATTTTTTTTTCTACGGTTAATTCTAAAATGTCCGTGAATTACTTGAATAAAAATCATTTGTTGGAGAATGTGACATTGAGACTGAAGTCACTGTTATAATTGCTACGTGAAACATTAAAAACTGAAATACATCATACAGCCCTTATACCTCAAAACAAAATAATAAACTTCCGCTTTTTGTGCGACGTCTCGTGACCATGGCCTTCGATACGAAGGTACACGTAGATCGTGGTCGATCGGAGCACACCAATAGCGCAACACCCAACCAAGCATTTTAACGTTATGAAAAAAGCTGAATTTTTTTTTGGCACTAATTGCAGTATATCTCGAGAACGACAAATGCTATGGTAATGATTCTTTTTGCAAAAGTTCTGTTAGATCCTGAAGATGTGCATGCGGCAGTGAATATAAATGTGATGTCACCATGACGTCATAAAAAGTAAATTTTATTCCATATCGTTAAGAATGTCTGATTGTCAGGAAACTTGGTATGTGTGATGTCTGTGCTATATACTCCAATAATGTGTTAGTAATGATTTATAATTTATAATTAAATATTTTTTGGTAAATTTTTGAGAATTGTCGAGATATGCTGGTAAATTTTACATCATGTAGTTGTGCATGCTGCCAAGAAATTTACCGTGACGTCATCATGACGTCATCAAACATGCTGATTTAATTATTAGCAGCATATCTCGAGAACGGTAAGTGCTACGGTAATGATTGTTTGTGTAAAAGCTTTGTTTCATCATGTAGTTGTGCATGCTGCCCCGAAATTTACAGTGACGTCATCATGAAGTCATCAAAAGGTAATTTTTAATTCTTTAATATTTAAACACGTGACAGCTCATTTAAATGTTTAATTAGTCAATTTTGTTAGCAGCGTATCTCGAGAACAGCAAAGGCTATGAATATTATTCTTTTTGCAAAAGCTTAGTTACATCATGTAGTTGTGCATGTTGCGAAGAAATTTACCATGACGTCATCATGACGTCATAAAAAAAAGGTAATTTTTGGTTTGCAGTATATCTCGAGAACGGTAAGTGATACGGTAATGGTTCTTTTTGTAAAAGCTTTGTAAGACCCTGTAGATGTGCATGCTGTTGTGAAATTAACTGTGACGTCATTATGACGTCAAAAAGGCATAATTTATGTTTGCAGCATATCTTGAGAATGACAAAAGCTATGGTAATGATTCTTTTCACAAAAGCTTTGTAAGAAACTTAAGATGCACGCTGCTTTGTAAATGACCGTGACGTCATTATGACGTCATCGGAGCTTATAAAGCTACTCAAATAAGTCGGAACAGCTCCGTGTTCGTCCACGAACACTTAAATGTCTAGTTGGCTTTTCCGTGTTCAACGGAAAAGGTATTGCTTTTGTTCTGATTTTTTTTTCTTCTTCTTTTTCTTGTCGTTTGAGTTACCATAGACTTTTGTCCGCGGCACTTTGGTCATTTTTAAACAGCCGATTTTGACCAAACTTGGTTTGAAGGAAGTCCATATAGGGTAGTTGTGCCCCGAAACTTTTCGTCATTATGATGTCATCAGGTGTCATGTGACAAGAGATTTGAATTTCATAATCAAAATTTTAAAAATCAACAAAAAAAACACGGTTAAAGATATGAAGTTCATTCTTTCACCAAAAGTGATTGTAAGGCAGTGTCTTTCTTTGTGACACATTACTTGACCTCTGTGACCTCTACCTCCGGTCAAACATGAAGTAGCTCCTCATTTAAATGTGGTAAGAGCTATGATCATGATTCTTTCACCAATCAACAATGTTAGGCAAGGTCTTTCATTTGTGACACATTGCTTGACCTCTGTGGCCTCTACTTCCGGTCAAACAGGAAGTAGCTCCTCATTTAAAAGTAGTAAGAGCTATGATCATGATTCTTTCACCAATAGATAATCTTAGGCAAGGTCTTATATTTGTGACATATTGCTTGACCTCTGTGACCTCTACTTCCGGTCAAACAGGAAGTAGCTCCTCATTTAAAAAGTGGTCAGAGCTATGATCATGATTCTTTCTCCACAAGTTAATGTTAGGCAAGGTCTTTCATTTCTGTTACATTGCGTGACCTCTGTGACTTCTTCTTGCAGTCATAACGTACAGGATATCGTCAAACAATGACGTCAACATGACGCCATCCTTCGATTGTTCTTTTATGATTTATTGAAAATTTTGGACATTTAAGTTCTTTTAACGATATCTAGTTAACGAAACAAGATATATTTTATATGTTTCTTTTTGATAATTCTTACAGCATACTGTACAGATTAAATTACCTTGACGTCATCATGACATCATAAAAATGTGATTTTTATAACACATAGAAGGTACGGCCGATCGCCTCCAAATTTGTTGGGTTGGTGAACGGGTTGCTGATCGTAATTATGCAATTATGTTGTACTGTTTTGTATACAGTGGTAATTAATGGTCATTAATTTTTGCAACATACCATACAATTGACTTTGTATAGATCGAGTTTTTTTGTGTGGCAATAAAACATATACGATGTCATGTGCGATTGACTTTGGTGGGATTCTTCTTAATCATCAGCTACTGTATCGACCTATTCAAGCTATTAATTTAATGGTTCATGTGACGACTCAAGGGACCCGTACCCCGATACACGACCGGCTGATACAGTTATTTTTTGTTTTAAATAAAGAGTTGCATTGCTAAACTGTTCACGTGTATTGTTACATTACGATGAAGACATAAAAATTGCAAAATTGTAAAAACCACCCGATGTGAAAATGGTACGATGTTGTTTTAAACAGGTTATACAATGAATATTTCGACAGTTGTATGTTGTGAGAACGTACGAATTGTTAAGTGCGCCCTCATGTGAGGGAAATATCCCTTATCGTATTTAACGTCAACTTCATAATATGTATACACTATACATGTAATACACATGCATGTGAGGGAAATATCCCTTATCGTATTTAACGTCAACTTAATAATATGTATACACTATACATGTAATACACATGCATTACTTGGGGAATGTATTGCCGAAACTGTACTTGTATAAACAGTACATAATGGCATCATGATTTGTAATAATTATAAAAGGCGAGGAAAATAAAATATTCCGTTTCGATTTCTGATAATTTTATTTATGTTGTGTTGGCGCATAGTAATTATTAGCTCCATTGTCTTTCGTCATTTGAGCACAAAATGCAAAAAAATCAAAAACAACCCATTTTGGATACTGAATTTGGACAATGACTTTGAATCAGTTACATAACAGCTCATTTCTTCTTGCTTTCCATCATATAAGGACAGGACAGTGATATTATTATGATCAGGACGAAACCCCAAAACAACAGTAATACAAGAAATTAAGATTCTTTTCATTTTTTGGGTAAATGACTTGTTTTATTGCAAAACTCGGACTTTATATTACTAGTTTTTTTAATAAGTGGATTTCTATTCACAATAAAAAAAACATGGTAAACCATTTGTTAACCATGGCTTGGAACAAATGCATAAAATTGTGTCTGCAGAGCACAGAGAAATTCACATTGAATTTTATTCATTTGTAAGCAAGCTTTCTTCTTAAAATTTTAGATGGATGATTTTTGTGACACTAGACACAAGAATCAAAGTTGTACATTTAAAGGTACAATACATGATAGGTAAAGGTCAAAGGACAGCACTCATACTGTCTCATCAAACATGTACATGAAATAATAAACCTATAAAAAATTTGAGCTCAATCGGACATCCGAGTCACAAGAAAATAGCGAAAACCCGACTCAAAACATTTTGATCTTACCCCCGAGATCAAAACTGTTTTCGGTCTTTGATTTACTAATTTCTGGATAAATACAGCATTTCAGGAAATATTTGAACGGTATGTTTCTAACTTAAACAACTAAATTGAGGGTGTCCTTTATGTTTGTTCCAAACATTTTTCGGACGAATGATCTTTGGAAAAGACACTAAATGTACATTTAAAGGTACCAGTCAATATCCTGATGACAAATTGACTGCAGTGAAGAATGGTCATGAGTTGACATGTCCCTGCTGAGTGTATCAGTCAATATCCTGATGACAAATTGACTGCAGTGAAGAATGGTCATGAGTTGACATGTCCCTGCTGAGTGTATCAGTCAATATCCTGATGACAAATTGACTGCACAGTGGAGAATGGTCATGAGTTGACATGTCCCTGCTGAGTGTATCAGTCACTATCCCAATGACAAATTGACCACACAGTGAAGAATGGTCATGAGTTGACATGTCCCTGCTGAGTAATCACAGTTGATGAAGAAAATGAGGAGATGGATGTTAAAGGTAACTCATCATCCTCCGATGACTTGGTAGTCCACAAGGTAATCAAAGCTAGTAGATGAACAGGGGGTGTGTCTTCTTTGAACAACAGGACTGCTTTGTGATGTTCATCAGCAAAAATCATACTAGCAGTCAACCAAACACTCAAATTAATTCCGTTATGCACCACTATGTTGTGTACCATTGTAGGTGAGGCTGGCAGGGTCAGTACTTTTCCTGGCGATTGTTGTTCTGAAGCAAGTGTGGTATTCTAAAGTGTAAACAATGAAAAATGAGACAAGTAAATAAATAGGGACATACATGAAGAATTCTAAAGTAAACTTACAGCATTTCACCAGCCACAGCAGTGCAGGCCTACAGATACCCTAATTGACTACATAAAGATGTTCACTGGCCAACGCCCAGACACAAGATCCACACAGGATCAAGGCAGACAGGGTTTATATAGTAAAGTACTGAACAAAGAAAACTCCTGGTAAATGGATGATCAAGCATAATGAATGGATCCCAACCCAGGCAGGTAGGGAAGGGCTTGAATGCACTATTGTGATTAAACCTGGGTAGTGTGTGAAACTATGTTATTCATTGCACGGTCCCAACCAGGGGCCCTTCTGGCCGAGGTCACACAAAGAACTAAGGAATGGCAAGCACTGCTAGGGGACTTAAGTAAATCTGCTATTAACTTGTTACAATTGCTCCCCTCTGAAGAAAGGCACGTCTCTGGGCCTTATATTAAACAATCGTTTTCAAAATTAGAATTATTTAATATTTACAATTGACATGGGTGTTGATATAAATAAACAAACACACATTTACTAAAATTAAATAAACTTTAAGCAAACTTTGTTCAAGCATTTCATCTAAATTAAATTCAGTCATTAGTTTTAAGTTCAGTCATTCATGTTGGTCTGCAGCCCAAATAAAGACGTCTCTATTGAAGAATTTTATAAAAATTAGATAACAATCAACCCAAGGCAAAATCTCCAGCAGTCATCCATGCGAAATGGACAATTTTTCGTTGTCCAGTTTCTAAGTGTTTAATTCGATACACAGCATCTGAAATTCTTTTCACAACTTGAAAAGGGCCTTTCCAATGAGATTGCAGTTTAGGTGTAAGCCCAATTTTTCTAGTGTACAGATACAGCCATACTTTATCACCAACATCATAAGGGTTTCCCTTCAGTTTAACATCATAGAGGCGTTTTTGTCTTTTTTGTTCACCCTGAATCTTATTCCTTGCTATGTGAAACGCACGATGCATGCGTCCATAAAGTTCACATGCATACTCCTCAAAACTATTACAATTTGTATGTGGATTACTTACAAATAAATTTAAAGGCAATGTCAACTCTCGGCCAAACATCATACGGTTTGGAGTAATACCAGTGGTCTCTTGTTCACTTGCACGGTAAGCCATCATTATATAAGGTAAGTGCTCATCCCAATCAGTTTGGTCAGGATGTACATACATGCTTAACATTGTCTGGATTGTACGGTTTTAATCTTTTAGCCAGGCCATCTGACTGTGGATGGTAAGGAGTAGTGCGAGTTTTATAAATTCCAAGCAATTGACACATTGAGCGAAATACTCTACTTTCAAAATTAGTTCCCTGATCTGAATGTATATTTTCTGGCACACCGAATCTACAAATGAACTGTTCAACCAATACTCGTGCTACCGTCTGTGTTTCTTGATTGCGCAAAGGATACGCCTCCGCCCATTACGTAAAATAATCAGTGACAACAAGAATGTATCTGTTTCCACGTTTCGAACGAGGAAGAGGGCCAAAAATGTCAATTCCCAGTTTTTGTAAGGGAACACCAACCTGAGAGGGATGAAGCTCTGCCCGAAATTTGGGAGCTGGAGACTTCCTTTTCGCACAAGATGCACACTGTTTAACCCAGGAGGTTATCTGATCTCGGTAACCAATCCAGTAGAAAGACCGTTGTATTTTCCTGAAAGTTTTTGTTCTTCCAAGGTGACCACCTGTACGAGCTGTATGGGCTTGAATAAAAACTTCATTAGTCTTTGCTTCGGGTACTAATAATTGTAAAAACGTACCACTGTTAGACTGATACTTTCTATACAACAAATCATTTCTTAGTTCCAATTGTTCCCATTGAAACCAGTACCCTTTAACAATTCGGCTACATCCTAAAATCTTATTACGGGATGGGCGTTCGGTATTTTGTCTCTTCCACTCAATGATTAAACCGAGTGATGGATCATTTGCTTGCAGTTGCCTAAACTCATCTTCATTTAAACCTGCTAGTGCAAAACTAGCGACTTTACATGTTACTTGGTCCTGTTCACAGTTACCACTTAGATTCGAGTCGCTTGTTTTATGAGCACAGCGTGACAAGGCATCGGCATTTTTATGATGATTTCCAGGTCTATGACAAATTTGAAAGTCAAAGGAAATTAGTACCTCAAGCCATCTTGCAATTTGCCCATGAATGTTTTTGAAATTATACAACCACTTTAACGAGCCATGGTCAGTTCTCAGAGTAAACCGTTTTCCATAGAGATAATGTCTAAATTGTTTAATAAAACAAACGACGGCCAACAATTCTCGTTTAGTGACACTGTAGTTCTTTTCACTACGGGATAACTTACGACTTGCATAACAAATAACCTTTTCCTGACCATTTTGTACTTGTGAGAGAGCAGCGCCAATACTGTCTCCGCTAGCATCTGTGTCTAACAAAAATGGCTGAGAAAAATCTGGAAAGGCCAAAATTGGACCAGTTGTCAGTTTTTCTTTCAGTAACTGAAAGGAAGTTTCACACTCAAGTGTCCATTTGAATTCAGTATCCTTTTGAGTGAGTTTATGCATGGGAGCTGCAATTGCGGCAAAGTTCCTTATTAATTTCCTGTAATATGAACACAACCCTAAGAAACTTTGAAGTTCCTTCAGATTGTGGGGGGTTGGCCATTCAGCAACTTTCTTAGTTTTTCCTGGATCAGTTGCTATACCTGATTTTGATACAATGTGACCAAGATAAGATACTTCCTGTTGAAATAAGGAACACTTTTTGGGCTTTAGTTTTAAGCCTGCATCAGCAACTCTCTGAAAAACTTCTCCCAAACGGTTTACATGTTCTTCAAAAGTGGGGGCAAAAATCAAAATATCGTCCAGATATATAAGGCATGTTTTCCAGTGAAGCCCTCTTCAAGACTATTTCCATTAGTCTCTCAAAGGTACTGGGCGCATTGCACAAACCAAAGGGCATAACATTAAACTCATACAACCCAGTTCCAGTGCTAAATGCAGTTTTTTCTTTATGTTTGGGATTAACTTCAACCTGCCAGTAGCCACTTGTAAGATCAAGAGATGAAAACCAACATGAACCTGAAAGTGCGTCTAGGCTATCATCGATTCTTGGTAAGGGATAAGCATCTTTCAGCGTGACAAGATTCAATTTTCTGTAGTCTATACAAAAGCGTGTAGATCCATCTTTTTTCTTTACAAGAACTACTGGACTACTCCAAGGGCTACTTGACGGTGAAATGACTCCAGCATCCAACATGTTTTCAATATGTTCTTCCACCTCTTTTCTTTGGTGGTAAGGCAAACGTCTGGGTGGTTGTTTAACAAGGCTGAACATTGCCAGTGTCAATGTTATGATAGATTTCTTTTGTGCGACCAGGTTCACCATCTTTAGAAAAAACATGTTCATATTTGGACACCAAACATTTGACTTGCTCTGTCTGTTGATCATTAAGACAAGTGGAACTGCGGTTTACTAGTTCATCTATAGCAGGACCTAGTTTATCTAATTCACAATGTTCACAATTATCTTGTGCCAAATCGGCCGGATACAAAAGGGCAATCTGTTTTCCTTTTGGTAACAGTATCCCTTCTGAACCAACATTTAAAACTCTGACTGGAATTTGCCTTCGAGTTGTATCAACCATTGCCTTTGCAATAACTAAACCATCTTGGTTAGATAAATGGATCAAGGGTTCAACTACGCCCTGCTTAATTTGATCTCGATAATGCACAAAACCAGGTATTATACTCTCTTGCATTGATGGAACAACCACAGTTTTCTGCAGTGAAATCCTGCAACAAGAAGATGATGTTTTATCTGTCTGTAATGCGAGTCTAACTTTGCCAAAAACAAGTCGCTTTTGGGGAATATCCAAAACTCCATTATTCTTCACAAAGAAATCCAAACCCAGAATTCCAGCATATGTTATTGGTGCAATCAAAACTGGATGTGCTTTACAGAATTGACCCAACTTTATATGTACTTCAGCTAAACCTTCAACTTGCAAGGCACTACCTTCAGCTGCCAGTACAGGTTGGTCAAAGGGCTCAAGTTTTTGACGGACTGCATGAGGTAACATCTCCCAATAGGATGGGTGCAAAACAGTTACAGCAGAACCAGTGTCAACCAAAAACTTGACATTAACACCATGAATGTTTCCATGCACATAATACACTGCTGACTGGGCCATGTGATTTACTGGCTGGGCACAGGCCCCATACTCAGCCGAGGCATGTTTTCCTGCCCTGAGGAGTTATCTGTAGGAGGTGGTTCTGTAAGGACTTTATACGGACAATCTATCCGTCTATGGCCTGGCTGATCACATGACCAGCAAATCAAAGGCCTTTTCGATCTTTGTTTCCCATGAGACTTAATTTGAGTCTGCAAAATGCTCACTTGTTTTTCTAATTGAGCAATCTTATCATGTAATTGTTCAGTACCATGCAAGTTTTTCTGTACAAGTTCTGGCTTATGGGTACTTGCTACAACTCTCGGCAAATAATCATCACGGGACTCTAACCTTAGAAATGCATCTTCTTCACTAGCTAATCTAAGAGCCTCACTCAGGGTTTTGGGTTTAAGTCTTCTGACTTGCAAACGGACATCAGGTGAATCCAATGCATCTAAAAAATAATCCCGACCAATTTCTTCACGAAACTCTACGGTTGCACTGGGAAATGCCTTACTTGTCAATCGTCTAATTTCACTAGCCAATTCTGGTAATGTTTCGCCTTTTCTGCGCACCCTAACCCTGAGTTTAGCTCGAAAAAGTTCAGCTTGTCCATGTGGGTTAAACCTATCTTGTAGAGCCCCAACTAGTTCTACATAAGAACATTTCTTATCTTCAGGTAAGTCAGTGTATAGTTGCAATGCAGGCCCTTTTAACTTGACAGCAAGAAAGGCTACTTTTTGTGCCTCAGTCCAAGCATTAATTAGACTGCACAAATCAAAATGAGTCAGCCAATCATCCAAAGATGTTTTGCCATTAAAGTCATCTGGGGAAACAAATAGGTTTGTGACACACATTTTCCGCTAAACCAACTGGTAAACCAACACCAATGTCAGAGGTTAATACATAACTTTCTGGGGTAACAGTAGAAAACCTTGCACTGCTGTGGCATGATGGCTTTTGGACGCGTGGTCCCACATCCGTTGGGGTGGATCTGTGTCTGGGTCTACACGAAGGCACGTGTAATTTACCAAAACCAACGGATGAAGGCGCCTCACGTTTAAACATATGCAGTTTAGCATCTAGCTCCTCCTCCAACATTTCAATGGCTTGATTAATTTGATCCGAAACAGCCTTATAGTGTGCCGCCATTTTCAAATAACTTCAAATCGTACAAGGCATCATAGTATACAACAGATACAAGAACATTGTGATTAATCACAGTCCTGGCGGGGTAGCCAAAAACTGTAACGGATTTCCATTCTTCAGACAAAATAAAGAAACAGAAACCCAGAAATAGTGTTCAACAAATTTAATAATAATATTCCAAACAAATCATAGCCAGAGGTGGAGCCAAATGAAAACTACAAACAGAAGAATTCTAAAGTAAACTTACAGCATTTCACCAGCCACAGCAGTGCAGGCCTACAGATACCCTAATTGACTACATAAAGATGTTCACTGGCCAACGCCCAGACACAAGATCCACACAGGATCAAGGCAGACAGGGTTTATATAGTAAAGTACTGAACAAAGAAAACTCCTGGTAAATGGATGATCAAGCATAATGAATGGATCCCAACCCAGGCAGGTAGGGAAGGGCTTGAATGCACTATTGTGTATAAACCTGGGTAGTGTGTGAAACTATGTTATTCATTGCACGGTCCCAACCAGGGGCCCTTCTGGCCGAGGTCACACAAAGAACTAAGCAATGGCAAGCACTCCTGGGGGACTTAAGTAAATCTGCTATTAACTTGTTACAATATGTTCATCTTGAATACCAATTCACTGACATAATATAACAATTTGCATAGAAAACATCACATATTGATATAAGCACCTTACTATATATTGCCTTGCTATGTATTCTTTCAATTTCATGTTCAATGCATATCTCTTAATAAATGTATTTACTTATTGTAAAAGTCAATCACGCCATGTAGATTCCATTTTCATCTTTAAATAATACTTCAAGTAGATACTGATTTACATAGAAAATATCACTTATTGATAGTTTTTCAAACAACTTCATGATAATTCTAATAAGTAGGAATTACAGTTGCACATACTGATTCTACATTTCTCACATATACATGATCAATCAATGTCCCATTCTCTGTTGTTGCATCTGTCACACATTGTTTATATCCATGCTCACACATTAATTTCTCAATTTGTGTATGTTTCAAAATATCTTCATTAAAATCACCCATTACAATACATCTGATAGATACTTTATTAAGTTCATCAAGCAGATGTTTCATGTTGGTAATAAACTCAATCATGGAATATGATGCTGGACGATAAATTTTTACCACAGAATATGACATTTTACAAATTACTTGCATTGCAATATACTCCAAGTTGTGTACAGGTAAGAGCAGTCTACTGAATGTCTTGTTCCTTCTACCATACACAGAAACACCTCCATGACACTGTTTGCTTAACATCTGAGTAACACTGCATGAATTGTTATATGAAGCGCTTCTGACCTGGTGGTAGCATTTGAATTCACTTAATTCTGTGTCACAGTCAAACGCAATCTCATTCCATGTTTCCGTCAGACAATGAAATCTGATGTCATCATATCAATATTACATTCTAGGTCTTCAAAGTGTTCTTTTAATCCTTGGATATTATGCATCATGATTACAGTGCCATCTGATGGTAGTATTCTTACATTAGATTCTTCAATAAATTCCATCATAATATGCAAATTAGGCTTGCCCTTCACCGACGTGGATGAGCACTGTATACTCAGTGCTTTTTGAGAGCACGTGAGAAAAAATCACATGCTTGCTCAGGTGGGATTCGAACCCACGACCTCCACGACCTGCAGGAGGTCGTGGGTTCGAATCCCACCTCAGCAAGCATGTGATTTTTTCTCACGTGCTCTCAAAAAGCACTGAGTATACAGTGCTCATCCACGTCGGTGAAGGGCAAGCCTAATTTGCATATTATCTATTTCCCGACCAAAATCATTTAATATTCATGATTTACTGCGGTACCCGCCGCGATATTGGATTCGATTCACCCTGCAGACCCCAGCTAGCTCGGTGGCCCAGCAGGTAAGGCATCTGCACTAGTAAGCAGAGGTCGTGGGTTCGAATCCCACCTGAGCAAGCATGTGATTTTTTCTCACATGCTCTCAAAAAGCACTGAGTATACAGTGCTCATCCACGTCGGTGAAGGGCAAGTCTAATTTGCATATTATCTATTTCCCGACAAAAATCATTTAATATTCAAAATTCCATCATATTACTCAATGAATCCTTCACTGATTTATTGCAATAAAGAAACGTTTCATTAAACCCTTCAATCACAAGTCCATTTAGGGATGTTACTCTGCTTAGTGCTACATATGCTTGACCTGGTGAAAATGTACGTTCAAGAGACACCACTGCTCTGTCTGTAGTCACTCCTTGTACTTTATGTACTGTACAGGCCCAAGCTAATTTCAATGGAAATTGTCGCCTTATCCACTGTTTGCTCATATGTTCTTCTTCCCTTTGAATTCTAACATATCCATCATTTGTTGCACTTTTCCTTTTCACTTTGGATCCAACACTTTTACTATCAAATACAATATGTATGTATTCAGGGGTAGATTCATCATGTGACAGAATGATTTCACACACAGTTCCAAGTACTCCATTAACTAGTCCATCAGATACATCAAGATTTCTAGTCAACAAAACTCTAGCACCAGTTCCTAGCCATAATGCTTCAGGCAAAGTGGTCTGCATTGACTTCTTTGGTATTTTCTTTAGGCTTGTCTTTTTACGGGAATCTTTCTGAAAGTCATTTGCTAAAATACAGAAAAATTCACTGCACTTTGCAAACAGTATCTTCCTATTGTATTCATCAACCTGTTTATTACATGGAAATATATGTAAAGCATCATCCCACTCTTCTCCAGTTTCTCGTGATTGTAACATTGCTACATCTTCATCCAATAACTTATCCTGCTAAGCTCTGACACGTATCCTATTCAAAGTTTCAGCAAACTGCATATCATCCTTTTGTCTCATAATTTCCCTCAACTATACTTTCTTAAGACAATCATTCCACAGATCTACAGCAATATCTCTCTGATACAATGATTTCCCTTTGACTGGAGGTAGTTGATAAAAGTCACCAACAGCTAAAATGCTCACTTATCCAAATGGCTTGTGATCATGTGTTTGCTTAATCTGACGCAGACGTCCATGAATGTAACACAACATTGTATGATCAACCATTGATATTTCATCAATAATAACAATCTGAAGATCTTGCAATTCATTTCTCAAAGTATTCAATTTGTCCTCACTTAGAGGTTGATATGGCAAACGTGCATCAGTGGGGATTGACAACGCACTATGAATTGTACTCCCATTTATATTGAAAGCAGCAACTCCAGTAGGTGCAGTAATCATTACAGACACATTATCAGGATTATTAACCATTCTTGTAAAGAGTCTTGTTGCTTCATAATGTATTGATTTAACCAAATTACTTTTCCCTGTTCCAGCTCCACCAGTGATAAACACATGAAATGGTTCAGGGTTTTTGCCTTGTACATTCTTCAAACACCAGTCTCGAATCTTATTAAACACTTCCCTTTCCTGTGTATTCAATGACCTCAATAAACTTAGTGCATCTTGCTTTGATATTTTCACAAAATGTGGTTCAATATTACACACTTTGTCTTTCTTGTCAGATTGTGGGTCAGGAATATTCAAATCATCATCTTCTGATAATACTGGCTCACGTTCTGCTTCACATTCCATTATTTCCTGCTCAGATATTGGGGAGATCAAAGCCCATGCATCTTCTTGCATACCATGTTTTTCTACATATTGTTTAGCTGCTTCAAGAGCCTCAGCATTTTTTTCATATTTAGACCGATTACTTTCAACAACAACACTTACAGATTTCATTTGATTATTTACACAAACAGACCCATTCCTATAAAATTGTTCATAATTATCAAACTGTAGTGGCTTCAGTTGAGCATTAACACGATATGGAAGAAACAATTGCAATATACTGTGGTAATATTTCTCAGGATATTTAGTCACTGAAACCCTTGGATATCTTATGACTGCTGGTTCAGTTCTTGTACGTTTCTGTATATGACCCAGACCGTGTTTCAATGCATATACTGACATTATTCATTTATTACATGTACCTCCATTATAAATAATTCTGTATATTGAACAAAATGTAGCCAGACACATGTCACTAAATTGATCAATATCTGGCCTTGCTTTATAACGATCAACTCTACTAGTCATGAAAATATCATCATCATCTTCACATTTGCTCTGAATAACAGTCAATGGCAAACTCATTCGAACAGGATTTTCACCAACAGGAATAAACTCAACCTTTCTAGAACCCTCTTTCAACCTCAGACCACAAACTCGAAAGACTGCTTCCTGAGCTGATAATTCTCTATTGTGTAAATACACACATCCAATTTCCTTCATACTCTGTCTAGCATCTAAATTCCCCTTTTTGGCCTCATTCTGTGCATTTGCTAACAACTGACCCGATTCTCGTTCTGACTTTGACATGTATGACACTACGTATGCTGCCCAGGCATCTGCATCAGTGATATACTGAATATCCATATTAGCATTCCAGGCTCTTATTAAATCAGGATTATACAGATTCACCCATACATCTTGAGGCTCTCTCTTTAGAATAATAGTAGATTTCCTGCTTAAAACACCATTAGCCTTCTCAAAATCAGTCTGTATAATATTAATACTTTGAAATAATTGAGACGTTGACATGTGTTGATTCTTCTCATCCTGGATTGCATTCCATAATGATTGCAATACTTCCTTGGCTGCTGTACGTTTCTTTTCATCACTACTAATTGAAGTACTTTCTTCATGATCATATTCATCATCCTCACTATCTTTATCATTACATTCATCAGCTGGATCACAACTGGCAATAAATGTTCTATTAGATGGGGGTCTTGGAAAATTAAATCTACCTTCAGTGCCCTTCTTCTTACAAGTCTTGGTATGTTTCCTACTATGTTGCTGTACATGACTGATTATTTCATTCAATTCCTCATCTTCTTCCTGTGTTGGTAACTTGCAACTGATATATTCATCAATAAATTCTATTACGTCAGCATCATCATCTTCTTCCAATTTTGGAGCATTCTCAATCCAAAACAGACAATGTGTGTGTGGAGAACCTCTTTGCGGAAATTCTACTCGGTAAAAATAGTCCTTGACTTCTCCCAATGGGTTCTGCACTTGACATGATAACATCTTTCAAAAATGTGTGAAATCGATTCTCAAACATTCTAGCCACAGTCACATGATTGCTTTTCAATACTGTACACTTATCATTCATATCCAAATCTTCAATTTTTCTCGAATCCCCCTGTTGTCTCAATATTATAGTAATAACTTCAGGCCATCTCATATCAGGTGCAGAAAATGAGCAAAACCATGTTGGTATTCCGAGTTGTCTAATCATAGCCATGACATCTCTCTGAGTTAATTGCCAATATGACGGTGTACCTCTAATTGGTTTCAAAAATCTATACCCAATATCAGACTGTAAAATATCATTTAATTGATCTCTATTCTTAATCATGCTAGAATTAACACTCTGACCAAAACGCATTTTCCCTGAACTTTGACGCATAGCAATAGATACACCAGACATCACCTTTTCAATTTCTGATAAATACTGGGCATAAAAGATATACTGAGTACATTTGGCAAATCTGTTATCTGCATTCATCAACCTATTATGAAAATATCTAAGGCGTGTCAGCTTTCCATCACGTTTATCATCAAATATCGTTGTGCCTGCTGGGAATAATGCTGGAAAACATTTGGCCTCATTACCTTTCTCCATTAACACTCTAACTGGATTGTTTCCTTCACAAGGTGCAACACAAAGTATATCATTAAAGTATTGATCAAGCACTTCTTGTCCAATATCTATAGGTTGTAAGCATGTATCAAGTGGAATACCACACAAACGATCCTCATCTGTTTCTTCATCACTTACACTGGATTCATCAGATTCATGTGCCACTTCATCTTCATGTTCCTCATTATTCACATCATCTGACAGAGGATCATTCCAATCATAATTGATTTCCATATCTTTATACCATACATTGTTTTCCTTAAGATATCTTAATGCATTTTCCACATGTTCCCTAGTCACAAATTGATATTGATAATATCCTTTGTAAGATAATTGCCTCTTCAGCTTGATTCTAATTAATAGATTTTCATGTCTGCATCTTGCTGTCACTGTGTCTGTAATATTAGATGGTACACATACAACTGGTCCGTAAACTGCATTTTGCTTTCTCTTGGGTAACGCTATGAGCTTCATGAAAGGTATAATAATTGCAATGAGATGCTCCTCTAACGTATTCAAACAATCCAATTCCTGTGGAATGTCTATCAATTCCAAATTATTTGTACATGCTTCAACTGGTACTCTCTTCTGCAGTAATGTCCTATGACGTGTGTAACAAATCCACAATCTAGACCTGCTGGATTTTGATACAAGACATTCATTTCCACACTCTTTTGTACAAATGCATTTATGTAAATATTTGTAAGATATACAACTAATAATTCTGTATTTATCTTTATTGCATTTAATAACTTGTCTTTTAAACAAAAGTTTACAACAGACTACACAAATATACTCAGGTCCTGATGATACTTCTTTCTTCCAATTTGCGATAACATTCCTCATGTTGCGTGCATGTTCATTTCTTTTCTTTCTTTGTCTTATATTCCTCTGTTTTATTTTCTTACGATAATATGCATCTTGGCGATACTTATTTTTTATCAAATTCACTCTGTACACATGATTACTCCAGTACTATTTCATTATAGAGTTAATGACAGCATTTCTGTATACTTGATTACTATGATATGTTTTTTTGGCCCGGTTAATTTTTTTCTGTCTATATGCAGCATCTGTATTATACTTGGCTTTTGTTCTATTAATCTTTTCTTGTCTAAAGCAATAATCCTCATGATTCTTTCTTTTTTCACTATTAATCTTCCTTACTCTGTGTGCACTATCGTCATGATACTTCTTCATTGATTTTTTAATTATTGTTTCTTTATACAAAGCATTCTGTTAATATTTTAAGTTTAACAATTTCTTCTTCTTTTCACAATTTTCTGCATATTTTTTCTTCTCATATTCAAGAACATTCTTTCTGAAATCCTTTCAATCAGCATATTTCTGTCTTTTTACATAATTCTGTCTTTCCTTGAATGCACTGTTCTCACTGTTCTTCTCACGTCTTTCTCTTGCTCTATCTCTGCTTAATTTCCGTTTCAATTTCACATTTGCACGTTTAATATGTTGCCTTATCTTCCTTTCTATCATCACATTGACTTACATGAACATTACTGACTGGGTCTCTAGTACAGGTACTTTCAGACATCAAATCTCTGTAACAGTAGTTTCCATTACTGTCAGCTTGATTACTTGGAACAAGTTCATGACTAAATCATAATGAACTTCATTTCTATGATACAAATAAATTCCACAATCTGATAATCTGTCAGTATTGGTGAATGAACGTGAAGACACATACCACCTGCTTGCATCACTATATGTATATATATCAACACCCAACATGTCAGCACTTGCTATGATTTCTACCTCTGTTGCCCATGTACCACTATGAAACAATCTCTGCCTAACCACATAATCTTGCACTGTACAAAAACCTTCTCTTAAAAAACATATACATGATCAATCAATGTCCCATTCTCTGTTGTTGCATCTGTCACACATTGTTTATATCCATGCTCACACATTAATTTCTCAATTTGTGTATGTTTCAAAATATCTTCATTAAAATCACCCATTACAATACATCTGATAGATACTTTATTAAGTTCATCAAGCAGATGTTTCATGTTGGTAATAAACTCAATCATGGAATATGATGCTGGACGATAAATTTTTACCACAGAATATGACACTTTACAAATTACTTGCATTGCAATATACTCCAAGTTGTGTACAGGTAAGAGCAGTCTACTGAATGTCTTGTTCCTTCTACCATACACAGAAACACCTCCATGACACTGTTTGCTTAACATCTGAGTAACACTGCATGAATTGTTATATGAAGCGCTTCTGACCTGGTGGTAGCATTTGAATTCACTTAATTCTGTGTCACAGTCAAACGCATTCTCATTCCATGTTTCCGTCAGACAATGAAATCTGATGTCATCATATCAATATTACATTCTAGGTCTTCAAAGTGTTCTTTTAATCCTTGGATATTATGCATCATGATTACAGTGCCATCTGATGGTAGTATTCTTACATTAGATTCTTCAATAAATTCCATCATAATATGCAAATTAGGCTTGCCCTTCACCGACGTGGATGAGCACTGTATACTCAGTGCTTTGTGAGAAAAAATCACATGCTTGCTCAGGTGGGATTCGAACCCACGACCTCCACGACCTGCAGGAGGTCGTGGGTTCGAATCCCACCTCAGCAAGCATGTGATTTTTTCTCACGTGCTCTCAAAAAGCACTGAGTATACAGTGCTCATCCACGTCGGTGAAGGGCAAGCCTAATTTGCATATTATCTATTTCCCGACCAAAATCATTTAATATTCATGATTTACTGCGGTACCCGCCGCGATATTGGATTCGATTCACCCTGCAGACCCCAGCTAGCTCGGTGGCCCAGCAGGTAAGGCATCTGCACTAGTAAGCAGAGGTCGTGGGTTCGAATCCCACCTGAGCAAGCATGTGATTTTTTCTCACGTGCTCTCAAAAAGCACTGAGTATACAGTGCTCATCCACGTCGGTGAAGGGCAAGTCTAATTTGCATATTATCTATTTCCCGACAAAAATCATTTAATATTCAAAATTCCATCATATTACTCAATGAATCCTTCACTGATTTATTGCAATAAAGAAACTTTTCATTAAACCCTTCAATCACAAGTCCATTTAGGGATGTTACTCTGCTTAGTGCTACATATGCTTGACCTGGTGAAAATGTACGTTCAAGAGACACCACTGCTCTGTCTGTAGTCACTCCTTGTACTTTATGTACTGTACAGGCCCAAGCTAATTTCAATGGAAATTGTCGCCTTATCCACTGTTTGCTCATATGTTCTTCTTCCCTTTGAATTCTAACATATCCATCATTTGTTGCACTTTTCCTTTTCACTTTGGATCCAACACTTTTACTATCAAATACAATATGTATGTATTCAGGGGTAGATTCATCATGTGACAGAATGATTTCACACACAGTTCCAAGTACTCCATTAACTAGTCCATCAGATACATCAAGATTTCTAGTCAACAAAACTCTAGCACCAGTTCCTAGCCATAATGCTTCAGGCAAAGTGGTCTGCATTGACTTCTTTGGTATTTTCTTTAGGCTTGTCTTTTTACGGGAATCTTTCTGAAAGTCATTTGCTAAAATACAGAAAAATTCACTGCACTTTGCAAACAGTATCTTCCTATTGTATTCATCAACCTGTTTATTACATGGAAATATATGTAAAGCATCATCCCACTCTTCTCCAGTTTCTCGTGATTGTAACATTGCTACATCTTCATCCAATAACTTATCCTGCTAAGCTCTGACACGTATCCTATTCAAAGTTTCAGCAAACTGCATATCATCCTTTTGTCTCATAATTTCCCTCAACTATACTTTCTTAAGACAATCATTCCACAGATCTACAGCAATATCTCTCTGATACAATGATTTCCCTTTGACTGGAGGTAGTTGATAAAAGTCACCAACAGCTAAAATGCTCACTTATCCAAATGGCTTGTGATCATGTGTTTGCTTAATCTGACGCAGACGTCCATGAATGTAACACAACATTGTATGATCAACCATTGATATTTCATCAATAATAACAATCTGAAGATCTTGCAATTCATTTCTCAAAGTATTCAATTTGTCCTCACTTAGAGGTTGATATGGCAAACGTGCATCAGTGGGGATTGACAACGCACTATGAATTGTACTCCCATTTATATTGAAAGCAGCAACTCCAGTAGGTGCAGTAATCATTACAGACACATTATCAGGATTATTAACCATTCTTGTAAAGAGTCTTGTTGCTTCATAATGTATTGATTTAACCAAATTACTTTTCCCTGTTCCAGCTCCACCAGTGATAAACACATGAAATGGTTCAGGGTTTTTGCCTTGTACATTCTTCAAACACCAGTCTCGAATCTTATTAAACACTTCCCTTTCCTGTGTATTCAATGACCTCAATAAACTTAGTGCATCTTGCTTTGATATTTTCACAAAATGTGGTTCAATATTACACACTTTGTCTTTCTTGTCAGATTGTGGGTCAGGAATATTCAAATCATCATCTTCTGATAATACTGGCTCACGTTCTGCTTCACATTCCATTATTTCCTGCTCAGATATTGGGGAGATCAAAGCCCATGCATCTTCTTGCATACCATGTTTTTCTACATATTGTTTAGCTGCTTCAAGAGCCTCAGCATTTTTTTCATATTTAGACCGATTACTTTCAACAACAACACTTACAGATTTCATTTGATTATTTACACAAACAGACCCATTCCTATAAAATTGTTCATAATTATCAAACTGTAGTGGCTTCAGTTGAGCATTAACACGATATGGAAGAAACAATTGCAATATACTGTGGTAATATTTCTCAGGATATTTAGTCACTGAAACCCTTGGATATCTTATGACTGCTGGTTCAGTTCTTGTACGTTTCTGTATATGACCCAGACCGTGTTTCAATGCATATACTGACATTATTCATTTATTACATGTACCTCCATTATAAATAATTCTGTATATTGAACAAAATGTAGCCAGACACATGTCACTAAATTGATCAATATCTGGCCTTGCTTTATAACGATCAACTCTACTAGTCATGAAAATATCATCATCATCTTCACATTTGCTCTGAATAACAGTCAATGGCAAACTCATTCGAACAGGATTTTCACCAACAGGAATAAACTCAACCTTTCTAGAACCCTCTTTCAACCTCAGACCACAAACTCGAAAGACTGCTTCCTGAGCTGATAATTCTCTATTGTGTAAATACACACATCCAATTTCCTTCATACTCTGTCTAGCATCTAAATTCCCCTTTTTGGCCTCATTCTGTGCATTTGCTAACAACTGACCCGATTCTCGTTCTGACTTTGACATGTATGACACTACGTATGCTGCCCAGGCATCTGCATCAGTGATATACTGAATATCCATATTAGCATTCCAGGCTCTTATTAAATCAGGATTATACAGATTCACCCATACATCTTGAGGCTCTCTCTTTAGAATAATAGTAGATTTCCTGCTTAAAACACCATTAGCCTTCTCAAAATCAGTCTGTATAATATTAATACTTTGAAATAATTGAGACGTTGACATGTGTTGATTCTTCTCATCCTGGATTGCATTCCATAATGATTGCAATACTTCCTTGGCTGCTGTACGTTTCTTTTCATCACTACTAATTGAAGTACTTTCTTCATGATCATATTCATCATCCTCACTATCTTTATCATTACATTCATCAGCTGGATCACAACTGGCAATAAATGTTCTATTAGATGGGGGTCTTGGAAAATTAAATCTACCTTCAGTGCCCTTCTTCTTACAAGTCTTGGTATGTTTCCTACTATGTTGCTGTACATGACTGATTATTTCATTCAATTCCTCATCTTCTTCCTGTGTTGGTAACTTGCAACTGATATATTCATCAATAAATTCTATTACGTCAGCATCATCATCTTCTTCCAATTTTGGAGCATTCTCAATCCAAAACAGACAATGTGTGTGTGGAGAACCTCTTTGCGGAAATTCTACTCGGTAAAAATAGTCCTTGACTTCTCCCAATGGGTTCTGCACTTGACATGATAACATCTTTCAAAAATGTGTGAAATCGATTCTCAAACATTCTAGCCACAGTCACATGATTGCTTTTCAATACTGTACACTTATCATTCATATCCAAATCTTCAATTTTTCTCGAATCCCCCTGTTGTCTCAATATTATAGTAATAACTTCAGGCCATCTCATATCAGGTGCAGAAAATGAGCAAAACCATGTTGGTATTCCGAGTTGTCTAATCATAGCCATGACATCTCTCTGAGTTAATTGCCAATATGACGGTGTACCTCTAATTGGTTTCAAAAATCTATACCCAATATCAGACTGTAAAATATCATTTAATTGATCTCTATTCTTAATCATGCTAGAATTAACACTCTGACCAAAACGCATTTTCCCTGAACTTTGACGCATAGCAATAGATACACCAGACATCACCTTTTCAATTTCTGATAAATACTGGGCATAAAAGATATACTGAGTACATTTGGCAAATCTGTTATCTGCATTCATCAACCTATTATGAAAATATCTAAGGCGTGTCAGCTTTCCATCACGTTTATCATCAAATATCGTTGTGCCTGCTGGGAATAATGCTGGAAAACATTTGGCCTCATTACCTTTCTCCATTAACACTCTAACTGGATTGTTTCCTTCACAAGGTGCAACACAAAGTATATCATTAAAGTATTGATCAAGCACTTCTTGTCCAATATCTATAGGTTGTAAGCATGTATCAAGTGGAATACCACACAAACGATCCTCATCTGTTTCTTCATCACTTACACTGGATTCATCAGATTCATGTGCCACTTCATCTTCATGTTCCTCATTATTCACATCATCTGACAGAGGATCATTCCAATCATAATTGATTTCCATATCTTTATACCATACATTGTTTTCCTTAAGATATCTTAATGCATTTTCCACATGTTCCCTAGTCACAAATTGATATTGATAATATCCTTTGTAAGATAATTGCCTCTTCAGCTTGATTCTAATTAATAGATTTTCATGTCTGCATCTTGCTGTCACTGTGTCTGTAATATTAGATGGTACACATACAACTGGTCCGTAAACTGCATTTTGCTTTCCCTTGGGTAACGCTATGAGCTTCATGAAAGGTATAATAATTGCAATGAGATGCTCCTCTAACGTATTCAAACAATCCAATTCCTGTGGAATGTCTATCAATTCCAAATTATTTGTACATGCTTCAACTGGTACTCTCTTCTGCAGTAATGTCCTATGACGTGTGTAACAAATCCACAATCTAGACCTGCTGGATTTTGATACAAGACATTCATTTCCACACTCTTTTGTACAAATGCATTTATGTAAATATTTGTAAGATATACAACTAATAATTCTGTATTTATCTTTATTGCATTTAATAACTTGTCTTTTAAACAAAAGTTTACAACAGACTACACAAATATACTCAGGTCCTGATGATACTTCTTTCTTCCAATTTGCGATAACATTCCTCATGTTGCGTGCATGTTCATTTCTTTTCTTTCTTTGTCTTATATTCCTCTGTTTTATTTTCTTACGATAATATGCATCTTGGCGATACTTATTTTTTATCAAATTCACTCTGTACACATGATTACTCCAGTACTATTTCATTATAGAGTTAATGACAGCATTTCTGTATACTTGATTACTATGATATGTTTTTTTGGCCCGGTTAATTTTTTTCTGTCTATATGCAGCATCTGTATTATACTTGGCTTTTGTTCTATTAATCTTTTCTTGTCTAAAGCAATAATCCTCATGATTCTTTCTTTTTTCACTATTAATCTTCCTTACTCTGTGTGCACTATCGTCATGATACTTCTTCATTGATTTTTTAATTATTGTTTCTTTATACAAAGCATTCTGTTAATATTTTAAGTTTAACAATTTCTTCTTCTTTTCACAATTTTCTGCATATTTTTTCTTCTCATATTCAAGAACATTCTTTCTGAAATCCTTTCAATCAGCATATTTCTGTCTTTTTACATAATTCTGTCTTTCCTTGAATGCACTGTTCTCACTGTTCTTCTCACGTCTTTCTCTTGCTCTATCTCTGCTTAATTTCCGTTTCAATTTCACATTTGCACGTTTAATATGTTGCCTTATCTTCCTTTCTATCATCACATTGACTTACATGAACATTACTGACTGGGTCTCTAGTACAGGTACTTTCAGACATCAAATCTCTGTAACAGTAGTTTCCATTACTGTCAGCTTGATTACTTGGAACAAGTTCATGACTAAATCATAATGAACTTCATTTCTATGATACAAATAAATTCCACAATCTGATAATCTGTCAGTATTGGTGAATGAACGTGAAGACACATACCACCTGCTTGCATCACTATATGTATATATATCAACACCCAACATGTCAGCACTTGCTATGATTTCTACCTCTGTTGCCCATGTACCACTATGAAACAATCTCTGCCTAACCACATAATCTTGCACTGTACAAAAACCTTCTCTTAAAAAACATATACATGATCAATCAATGTCCCATTCTCTGTTGTTGCATCTGTCACACATTGTTTATATCCATGCTCACACATTAATTTCTCAATTTGTGTATGTTTCAAAATATCTTCATTAAAATCACCCATTACAATACATCTGATAGATACTTTATTAAGTTCATCAAGCAGATGTTTCATGTTGGTAATAAACTCAATCATGGAATATGATGCTGGACGATAAATTTTTACCACAGAATATGACACTTTACAAATTACTTGCATTGCAATATACTCCAAGTTGTGTACAGGTAAGAGCAGTCTACTGAATGTCTTGTTCCTTCTACCATACACAGAAACACCTCCATGACACTGTTTGCTTAACATCTGAGTAACACTGCATGAATTGTTATATGAAGCGCTTCTGACCTGGTGGTAGCATTTGAATTCACTTAATTCTGTGTCACAGTCAAACGCATTCTCATTCCATGTTTCCGTCAGACAATGAAATCTGATGTCATCATATCAATATTACATTCTAGGTCTTCAAAGTGTTCTTTTAATCCTTGGATATTATGCATCATGATTACAGTGCCATCTGATGGTAGTATTCTTACATTAGATTCTTCAATAAATTCCATCATAATATGCAAATTAGGCTTGCCCTTCACCGACGTGGATGAGCACTGTATACTCAGTGCTTTTTGAGAGCACGTGAGAAAAAATCACATGCTTGCTCAGGTGGGATTCGAACCCACGACCTCCACGACCTGCAGGAGGTCGTGGGTTCGAATCCCACCTCAGCAAGCATGTGATTTTTTCTCACGTGCTCTCAAAAAGCACTGAGTATACAGTGCTCATCCACGTCGGTGAAGGGCAAGCCTAATTTGCATATTATCTATTTCCCGACCAAAATCATTTAATATTCATGATTTACTGCGGTACCCGCCGCGATATTGGATTCGATTCACCCTGCAGACCCCAGCTAGCTCGGTGGCCCAGCAGGTAAGGCATCTGCACTAGTAAGCAGAGGTCGTGGGTTCGAATCCCACCTGAGCAAGCATGTGATTTTTTCTCACGTGCTCTCAAAAAGCACTGAGTATACAGTGCTCATCCACGTCGGTGAAGGGCAAGTCTAATTTGCATATTATCTATTTCCCGACAAAAATCATTTAATATTCAAAATTCCATCATATTACTCAATGAATCCTTCACTGATTTATTGCAATAAAGAAACTTTTCATTAAACCCTTCAATCACAAGTCCATTTAGGGATGTTACTCTGCTTAGTGCTACATATGCTTGACCTGGTGAAAATGTACGTTCAAGAGACACCACTGCTCTGTCTGTAGTCACTCCTTGTACTTTATGTACTGTACAGGCCCAAGCTAATTTCAATGGAAATTGTCGCCTTATCCACTGTTTGCTCATATGTTCTTCTTCCCTTTGAATTCTAACATATCCATCATTTGTTGCACTTTTCCTTTTCACTTTGGATCCAACACTTTTACTATCAAATACAATATGTATGTATTCAGGGGTAGATTCATCATGTGACAGAATGATTTCACACACAGTTCCAAGTACTCCATTAACTAGTCCATCAGATACATCAAGATTTCTAGTCAACAAAACTCTAGCACCAGTTCCTAGCCATAATGCTTCAGGCAAAGTGGTCTGCATTGACTTCTTTGGTATTTTCTTTAGGCTTGTCTTTTTACGGGAATCTTTCTGAAAGTCATTTGCTAAAATACAGAAAAATTCACTGCACTTTGCAAACAGTATCTTCCTATTGTATTCATCAACCTGTTTATTACATGGAAATATATGTAAAGCATCATCCCACTCTTCTCCAGTTTCTCGTGATTGTAACATTGCTACATCTTCATCCAATAACTTATCCTGCTAAGCTCTGACACGTATCCTATTCAAAGTTTCAGCAAACTGCATATCATCCTTTTGTCTCATAATTTCCCTCAACTATACTTTCTTAAAACAATCATTCCACAGATCTACAGCAATATCTCTCTGATACAATGATTTCCCTTTGACTGGAGGTAGTTGATAAAAGTCACCAACAGCTAAAATGCTCACTTATCCAAATGGCTTGTGATCATGTGTTTGCTTAATCTGACGCAGACGTCCATGAATGTAACACAACATTGTATGATCAACCATTGATATTTCATCAATAATAACAATCTGAAGATCTTGCAATTCATTTCTCAAAGTATTCAATTTGTCCTCACTTAGAGGTTGATATGGCAAACGTGCATCAGTGGGGATTGACAACGCACTATGAATTGTACTCCCATTTATATTGAAAGCAGCAACTCCAGTAGGTGCAGTAATCATTACAGACACATTATCAGGATTATTAACCATTCTTGTAAAGAGTCTTGTTGCTTCATAATGTATTGATTTAACCAAATTACTTTTCCCTGTTCCAGCTCCACCAGTGATAAACACATGAAATGGTTCAGGGTTTTTGCCTTGTACATTCTTCAAACACCAGTCTCGAATCTTATTAAACACTTCCCTTTCCTGTGTATTCAATGACCTCAATAAACTTAGTGCATCTTGCTTTGATATTTTCACAAAATGTGGTTCAATATTACACACTTTGTCTTTCTTGTCAGATTGTGGGTCAGGAATATTCAAATCATCATCTTCTGATAATACTGGCTCACGTTCTGCTTCACATTCCATTATTTCCTGCTCAGATATTGGGGAGATCAAAGCCCATGCATCTTCTTGCATACCATGTTTTTCTACATATTGTTTAGCTGCTTCAAGAGCCTCAGCATTTTTTTCATATTTAGACCGATTACTTTCAACAACAACACTTACAGATTTCATTTGATTATTTACACAAACAGACCCATTCCTATAAAATTGTTCATAATTATCAAACTGTAGTGGCTTCAGTTGAGCATTAACACGATATGGAAGAAACAATTGCAATATACTGTGGTAATATTTCTCAGGATATTTAGTCACTGAAACCCTTGGATATCTTATGACTGCTGGTTCAGTTCTTGTACGTTTCTGTATATGACCCAGACCGTGTTTCAATGCATATACTGACATTATTCATTTATTACATGTACCTCCATTATAAATAATTCTGTATATTGAACAAAATGTAGCCAGACACATGTCACTAAATTGATCAATATCTGGCCTTGCTTTATAACGATCAACTCTACTAGTCATGAAAATATCATCATCATCTTCACATTTGCTCTGAATAACAGTCAATGGCAAACTCATTCGAACAGGATTTTCACCAACAGGAATAAACTCAACCTTTCTAGAACCCTCTTTCAACCTCAGACCACAAACTCGAAAGACTGCTTCCTGAGCTGATAATTCTCTATTGTGTAAATACACACATCCAATTTCCTTCATACTCTGTCTAGCATCTAAATTCCCCTTATTGGCCTCATTCTGTGCATTTGCTAACAACTGACCCGATTCTCGTTCTGACTTTGACATGTATGACACTACGTATGCTGCCCAGGCATCTGCATCAGTGATATACTGAATATCCATATTAGCATTCCAGGCTCTTATTAAATCAGGATTATACAGATTCACCCATACATCTTGAGGCTCTCTCTTTAGAATAATAGTAGATTTCCTGCTTAAAACATCATTAGCCTTTTCAAAATCAGTCTGTATAATATTAATACTTTGAAATAATTGAGACGTTGACATGTGTTGATTCTTCTCATCCTGGATTGCATTCCATAATGATTGCAATACTTCCTTGGCTGCTGTACGTTTCTTTTCATCACTACTAATTGAAGTACTTTCTTCATGATCATATTCATCATCCTCACTATCTTTATCATTACATTCATCAGCTGGATCACAACTGGCAATAAATGTTCTATTAGATGGGGGTCTTGGAAAATTAAATCTACCTTCAGTGCCCTTCTTCTTACAAGTCTTGGTATGTTTCCTACTATGTTGCTGTACATGACTGATTATTTCATTCAATTCCTCATCTTCTTCCTGTGTTGGTAACTTGCAACTGATATATTCGTCAATAAATTCTATTACGTCAGCATCATCATCTTCTTCCAATTTTGGAGCATTCTCAATCCAAAACAGACAATGTGTGTGTGGAGAACCTCTTTGCGGAAATTCTACTCGGTAAAAATAGTCCTTGACTTCTCCCAATGGGTTCTGCACTTGACATGATAACATCTTTCAAAAATGTGTGAAATCGATTCTCAAACATTCTAGCCACAGTCACATGATTGCTTTTCAATACTGTACACTTATCATTCATATCCAAATCTTCAATTTTTCTCGAATCCCCCTGTTGTCTCAATATTATAGTAATAACTTCAGGCCATCTCATATCAGGTGCAGAAAATGAGCAAAACCATGTTGGTATTCCGAGTTGTCTAATCATAGCCATGACATCTCTCTGAGTTAATTGCCAATATGACGGTGTACCTCTAATTGGTTTCAAAAATCTATACCCAATATCAGACTGTAAAATATCATTTAATTGATCTCTATTCTTAATCATGCTAGAATTAACACTCTGACCAAAACGCATTTTCCCTGAACTTTGACGCATAGCAATAGATACACCAGACATCACCTTTTCAATTTCTGATAAATACTGGGCATAAAAGATATACTGAGTACATTTGGCAAATCTGTTATCTGCATTCATCAACCTATTATGAAAATATCTAAGGCGTGTCAGCTTTCCATCACGTTTATCATCAAATATCGTTGTGCCTGCTGGGAATAATGCTGGAAAACATTTGGCCTCATTACCTTTCTCCATTAACACTCTAACTGGATTGTTTCCTTCACAAGGTGCAACACAAAGTATATCATTAAAGTATTGATCAAGCACTTCTTGTCCAATATCTATAGGTTGTAAGCATGTATCAAGTGGAATACCACACAAACGATCCTCATCTGTTTCTTCATCACTTACACTGGATTCATCAGATTCATGTGCCACTTCATCTTCATGTTCCTCATTATTCACATCATCTGACAGAGGATCATTCCAATCATAATTGATTTCCATATCTTTATACCATACATTGTTTTCCTTAAGATATCTTAATGCATTTTCCACATGTTCCCTAGTCACAAATTGATATTGATAATATCCTTTGTAAGATAATTGCCTCTTCAGCTTGATTCTAATTAATAGATTTTCATGTCTGCATCTTGCTGTCACTGTGTCTGTAATATTAGATGGTACACATACAACTGGTCCGTAAACTGCATTTTGCTTTCCCTTGGGTAACGCTATGAGCTTCATGAAAGGTATAATAATTGCAATGAGATGCTCCTCTAACGTATTCAAACAATCCAATTCCTGTGGAATGTCTATCAATTCCAAATTATTTGTACATGCTTCAACTGGTACTCTCTTCTGCAGTTATGTCCTATGACGTGTGTAACAAATCCACAATCTAGACCTGCTGGATTTTGATACAAGACATTCATTTCCACACTCTTTTGTACAAATGCATTTATGTAAATATTTGTCAGATATACAACTAATAATTCTGTATTTATCTTTATTGCATTTAATAACTTGTCTTTTAAACAAAAGTTTACAACAGACTACACAAATATACTCAGGTCCTGATGATACTTCTTTCTTCCAATTTGCGATAACATTCCTCATGTTGCGTGCATGTTCATTTCTTTTCTTTCTTTGTCTTATATTCCTCTGTTTTATTTTCTTACGATAATATGCATCTTGGCGATACTTATTTTTTATCAAATTCACTCTGTACACATGATTACTCCAGTACTATTTCATTATAGAGTTAATGACAGCATTTCTGTATACTTGATTACTATGATATGTTTTTTTGGCCCGGTTAATTTTTTTCTGTCTATATGCAGCATCTGTATTATACTTGGCTTTTGTTCTATTAATCTTTTCTTGTCTAAAGCAATAATCCTCATGATTCTTTCTTTTTTCACTATTAATCTTCCTTACTCTGTGTGCACTATCGTCATGATACTTCTTCATTGATTTTTTAATTATTGTTTCTTTATACAAAGCATTCTGTTAATATTTTAAGTTTAACAATTTCTTCTTCTTTTCACAATTTTCTGCATATTTTTTCTTCTCATATTCAAGAACATTCTTTCTGAAATCCTTTCAATCAGCATATTTCTGTCTTTTTACATAATTCTGTCTTTCCTTGAATGCACTGTTCTCACTGTTCTTCTCACGTCTTTCTATTGCTCTATCTCTGCTTAATTTCCGTTTCAATTTCACATTTGCACGTTTAATATGTTGCCTTATCTTCCTTTCTATCATCACATTGACTTACATGAACATTACTGACTGGGTCTCTAGTACAGGTACTTTCAGACATCAAATCTCTGTAACAGTAGTTTCCATTACTGTCAGCTTGATTACTTGGAACAAGTTCATGACTAAATCATAATGAACTTCATTTCTATGATACAAATAAATTCCACAATCTGATAATCTGTCAGTATTGGTGAATGAACGTGAAGACACATACCACCTGCTTGCATCACTATATGTATATATATCAACACCCAACATGTCAGCACTTGCTATGATTTCTACCTCTGTTGCCCATGTACCACTATGAAACAATCTCTGCCTAACCACATAATCTTGCACTGTACAAAAACCTTCTCTTAAAAAACAGTTAAATTTATCAGCATTTTTCAACAAGTCATTTATAACTATTGTTCTGACATGCATATGATTTCTTTCTGTTCCAGATATAGCACAAGAAATAGCTCTGAAGAAACAGTTCACATCACCTTTGATCCTCTTTATTCTGTCTGGACTTCCCATGTTATCACATCTACTAGCACTCTCATTAGCATCCAAAAATACTCTTCTCAATCCAAATTTCTCACACAATTTGTTTTTACTTTCATTACTTAGTAACATAAATCTTAATTTGGCAGGTTCTATAACTTCCACTATTTCTACATCATCACTAATCTTGCTACTGCTTATGACATGCACATCATCATTTTCCTGCACTTCATTTGATTTTGATATCTCATGTAAACATTCAGATTCTACATCTTTAACATTACATTCAGTGCAAACACTTTCACTATTGTCTTTAAGTTCATGATTACAAATATTCAGCTCATTATTAATCTGAACACTGACTCCTGTCATTTCAAACTGCTCAGAAGTTCAATACAATAACTGTACACACCTTGCCATGAAGCTACACGTTTCAAAAAACTTCTGCCGTTACAGTCTTGTCTGCCATTATGATTTCTAGAATGTGAATCAAAAATATAATACATTCCATCTTGAGCAATGACTGAAAATGTGGTCGTATGGAAACAGATAAAACATGCTGTATACTTGTGAAGAGTCTGCTCCAGAGCATTCTTCAATGAAATCATATTGAAATCTGACAGATTTGTATTTTCTCCAAAGGTACCAGACACAGCTAAATGGAATTGAACACAGAAATGCTGACTGAAAACATCTATTTCCTCTGGCAACTCACTGATCAACAAATAGTCATTCTCTACTGTAGAACTATGAGATAAAAAAAACCATACAATTCATTTCCAGTATTCAAGACAAAGTCCATTTCATTAGAGCACCATTCATCTAACTTCTTAATTCTGCTATACAGTATAGCACACAGACTATTAGCAACACACTGCTTACCAGTATTATTTCCAAATCTAAAATCACCTTGATGAAAACTACCCTGAACAATCATATTATCTGATGCACCTACAACTCCACTATTTCCACTGTCTTCATATGTATCACTTTGCATGTTGTTTGGTTTTATGTCCTGCTGAATGTTACCATATTTAGTGCTTTTATTATTTTCATTACTTGTTACCTTTGGCATCTTCACATCTCCCTGCTTATTACTATGAGGTGACACTGATCTCTTTCTACTTCTCAGAGCATACTTCGTATTTTGCTTCACTCTACATGATTCACCCTGATCACTCTTTGAACATTGTCTATTCATACTTTCATTACTTGTGACCTTTGGCATCTTCACATCTTTGTTCTTACTACTTTGAGGTGATACTGATCTCTTTCTACTTCTCAAGGCATACTTGGTATTTTGCTTCACTCTACATGATTCATCCTGACCACTCTTTGAACATTGTTTTGAATTTCCATGACTTCTGCAAGTTTTACCATCATTAGATTTCTCATTATCATCCGTCAAAGATACACCCTCAGCATCTTGTTTGCCTTTATCAGATTCTGATTTCTTTCTATTCCTTAATGTATATCCTCCTGATTGCTCTGGTACTGTTTGTTTTTTGTTACCACATGCATATATACCTTCAACATTTCTGTTCATTGCCTGACTGTCAAAATTATATTCTGTTTGTTCGTCAACATCCTCTTCAGAACTAGTCAACATCACATCAAAGACAGTCAAATCTGCAGAAATGTCAGAACAGTCATATTAATATTTACAGTAGTTACTCCCTCGACATTTGCAACATATCCATACAATTGACTTGTTTAGCAAGACATGATTTCCAATACAACTTGTAACTCCCATACAATCAACATGATACCATAACCCACAATAACACTGTAATTTGAAGTCCCATGGCTTGATCGTCTCATCACAAATCCAACACTGTCCATCTACATTAGCATTACACTACTTATGTCTCCTGTATCCACTTTCCCAGCACATTTGCTACCACTTTTATCTTGCTCTTTGATCTGTTTTATCCTCTTATCAGAAACCTGTTTGCTCATCTTTTGAATACACCTCTGTCTCTTCCTCATTTCATTTGCTTTGTCTTTCAAGAACTTCATCTCCTTCACAACTGTACTTACACTTGCATTTGTATGCTTCCAGATATGTGTCTGTTCATCTTTATGTGCCTTTCTATCCTTCTTGGTCATGCGACTCTCTATTACCATTCCTCCTTTCCTGATACTGTGAGTTTGCCTGAATACCTTTCTCACTTTCTTCTTGTACCATCGTGATGGTCTTTCTACCTTTTCGTTCATATATCTCTTCAACACAATTCAAAACACATCCCCCACCACTATGCTTTGTCCAACCATACTTCTTCAGCCATTGCACACCATGCAAATTACTAGAATGTGACGATCGTTTCTTCCTTTCTTGTCTCAGATTACTCACTTTGTTTTGTCTGTCATGTTGTATCTTCCTCTCATATTCCTTCTGTAGTTTCTTCAACTGCAATTTCTTAGGTCTCACAATCTGTAAAAGATAGCATTTCATCACATGATTTCCATTGATAACTTTTGCTTTACATGAGGGTCTGACAACTGATTCCACACAAATCAATTATGTCAGTTTTCATTTCATGCATTTTACAGACAACACTGTCTTTTGTCATCTTCTTGTTCTCAACTTCATTTGTTCTCATGATTTGTTCATTTTTCATTGTTCTCATTTGGTTCTCAGGTTTTGTTACGTTTGTTCTCATAACCTGGCACACCCCAGGTACCTGGTACACCCCAGGATTTGTCCTCAGGATTTGTTCATTTTGTATTGTTCTCATTAATTGGTTCTCAGGTGTTGTTATGTTTGTTCTCATAACCTGGCACACCCCAGATACCTGGCACACCCCAGGATTTTTCTTGTTATTATTAACCTGGCACGCCCAAGGTACCTGGCACACCCAAGGATTTTTCTTGTTATTATTAACCTGGCACACCCCAGGTACCTGGCACACCCCAGGATTTTTCTTGTTATTAACCTGGCACACCCAAGGTACCTGGCACACCCCAGGATTTTTCTTGTTATTAACCTGGCACACCCCAGGATTTTGAACCTGGCACACCCCAGGTACCTGGCAAACCCCAGGATTTTGAACCTGGCACACCCCAGGTACATGGCACACCCAGGATTTTTCATGTTATCAACCTGGCACATCACAGGAACCTGGCACACCGCAGGTACCTGGCACATGCCAGGATTTTTGATAGATGAAATACTCTCTGCCATCTTCATACAGTCCAGAGCCATCTGTAAATAAAAAAAAGAAAAAAAAAAGATTGTCACCAGCAAGAAAACATCTTTAAAGGTGGTATCATACTTTGGTTTTTGTCAAGGAAGTACAGATTCATAGGCAAATATATCAAGGAATCTTCCTTGTTATTTTTGCCCATGAATCTGTACTTCTGGCAAACAGTGATGTGCTAAAATTGCAGGCAAGTACATGTTGTGATTGCGTAGTTAGGGACTGTGTTCACAGTCATCTGTAAAAATTTCAATCCCATAGTGCCCACTTTTTGAGAAAATCGTGAAAAACGGCCACAGTATTTCTTAAGTCTTTTCTCTTTTATTGACCTTTTAAAAGATCAAAAAGATTTTTTTGCCGTTGTTTTACTCATTTCTGGATAAATACACCATTTCAGGCGGACAAATCTTAACAGTAGGTTTCTACTACTACATTTCTGTTTTGGTCTCTTACCAAAGTATGATACTACATCTACCTTTAAAAATGAAAAAACACATAGGGCCTACTATCCGCAATCTACATGTACCTTTCAAGTCAACTATGTGAAATAATAGCAAATTTGTGTTCCTTATACTCTAATGAATCAATAGATTGTGTACCCTAACATAGCGCAGCTGTTTTATTGAGTCCCATTATAATTTCTATACAATAGGGGGTGAAAGATAAGCGATTGTGTAACTAACTTGTGACCCGTCTGTTTTTACATTCAGAAATTAAAATGGGTCCTCAAAAAAATACTACTCTACAATCATGCCTCTAAATTACCATGACCATTTGCATTTCTTTTAAAGACTAAATTGGGTGACGGTGCAACTTATTTACCTCAAACGTCAAATGTACAACCACAAACCAACCACTTAAGTTATAAAATGCCATTGTTATCAGCTCTATAAAAGCTACACTAGAATCAAATTGTTCCCTTATAAAAAAAGTTATATATCCGAACACAGTATCTAACTACGCAATCACAACACGTACTTCCCTGCAATTTTAGTACACCACTGTTTACAAACTGACTATACTGAAATAGTTCACAAGATACAGGTACATGTAAATGTCACAATGTTCATAATGTTTCTAAATTCCTTTCTTCAAAATGTATATTGTTAAATATTCATACATTACATTTTAACAAAGAAATTCACCAACACAAACACACATAAAAAAAAAGTAACAACATTGTTAATTGTATCACATCATTCCTAGCTGTTGCACTACAAATACATGTAACATCATGCCTGACCCACGTACATGTGTACTAGTAGGCTGAGGGCCTACTAACTTCATGTACTGTAGTAATAATAAAGTACTGAAAAAAAAAATTCTTATTAAGAGCAGACAGCTGTTCTAAACAAAATCAACAACATTACTGGTACCATTACCAGCCCACAAGAGACATAACTATACAGACAGGGTTGTTTGATTTAAATCACTACATGAAAACAACTTTCAGCCCAAATTATTTTGTCTCTATTTTCCCTTCTTGTTTTACCATGTGTTTTAATCATTTCAATTCAACCATTTCCATTTTCATACAAAGTGCTTTGGAGGTATTATTTTTTTATTACAAAAAATCCTGTATGATACAGAAGTGGATAATTAATAGTTGCCCAAACTAGTAAATGTACAAAATATTTTTATTTCATTTCATTTCTTTTATTGCAAATGACAATAATTGACTACTATAGGCCCTAATCTAATTGTCTTTCTTTTTTTTAGAAACCTTGTTTAAGCATGGAGGAAGGAAATTTCCTTCTTTATGGTTTAAGCATGGAGAAATGAGACACATACATGTATATTTCTGCATGTTTTAAGTTAATGTATAAGGGAATAATTCCATTGACGACCATCACTTGTGCATTAATTTATTGAACCGACAGAGGGCATTTTGCAAAAAAATCACTGACACTGCATTAAGAGTATTAATTAATGTAGGTAAAAATTTAAACCTGTAATATTCCTTTTTCAGACATGCTACCAAAGTTTTATACACCTGAGATTAAAATTCATAATAATTTGTATCCAATAAGTTAACTCTTGGAGGATAATCCTTTTAACGTAATGACTAATGGTTTAATATTTATCTATGGAATTAGCGAGGATATAACCCTTTTTCCGTAATGGCCACAAGTGGAATTCGTTCACTTCAGTTAGATTAAGTCAAAGGTTTGAGTAGCCACTGTCCGGAAAATGGGCAAGCATAAACATAGCAAGCTCAAGTCAAACAAATTCTTCAATTTCAAATTAGGGCCCAGCGGCTAGAGCCCCGGCCCTAGGCCTAGTCTAACGTTAGACCAAGAATTTCGATGAAATGAGTATGCAAATAAATATTACTTTATCTTTTTCAGCATATTCATAACTATTCTTCAGAGCATATTCTTTGACAATTCACATACCAAACAATCATTAAATAACGTAAACAGGTTTTGTATTCTTTTCGTGGTAGGCCTACGATGTACAAAATGCCATCGTTGTCATGCATAGGCCATAGCGCACACGTACGTCACGATTCATAAGTCAACTAGCCATCCGCCATGTCCACGGATCCAGCAATGAAAAACGTCATAAATTTACCAAGTATACCTAACACAACAATAACATTTGTAATCTTAAGTATTCAACAATTTCATTAAATGACATTAAATCATAAACAACTATGCCTAACCAAGGAAATTTAACCCCTTTCTGCTTGTAATAAATCGCCTCAAACCTACACTTACGGTATCGCTGCAGAGAGTCTGGTTTCCGCTCCATGCAGCTTCAGTCGAAATTTTCATTTACAATGAGACGGAAACCAGGTCATCTACACACAGACAGTCAGGTTTCCGCTCCATGCAGCTTCAGTCGAGATTTTCATTTACAATGAGGCGAAAACTAGGGCCCTTTTCCAAACCTCGGCTCCGGCTCCGGCTCCGTCATCCATAAGCCGTTTCACGGATAGCGCCATCTTGGAATTTTTTAGCGATCACGTGATCGCTCAGGGGGCAAACATCGTATTGATGTCCCGGATGTCAATATAAACACACGGAATTCACGTGGCGGTAAGAAATTCTCTTTTGGAAAATAACATTTTATACCTGTTTCAAGAATTTTTCCCAGAAGAGTGGTTCTAAAATGGGAAGGTTAGGGGTGTAAGAACATTTGGAACTTATTTTGAATAATGTTTCCCTTTTTATTTTCTGCTTAGGACTCCACTCAGACTCTCAGTCGGTGCGGCATAACACAACTCACAAGGCTGTGTACGTACAGTATTTGATAAAATGGCAGCTGGTAGTGGTGGTTATCCTACACATGAATTTGAACAGTGGAATGTGAAAGAACTGCAAATGTTTCTGCAAGAAAGGGAAGTGCCAATATGTAATTACCCTAAGGAAATTCTCATTCGTAATTGCCGTGCTGCACAAATGCTTGGCTTGAAAGTACACAAGACCAGAAATGAGGTACAACACAGCAATGTTGTCGCCAAGCAGAAGAAATTACAGCTTGACGGTGGAATCATTCAGCTGCCAGACCCTGATACTCTAAACGTGGGATGGGAAGACTCGCCGTCTAGCTTACCCGATTTAATCCAGTCTGTGGTGGCAGGTTATTTTGACAAAAGTAAGTGGATATGGATCGATCAATATAATGCATTTTTAGGTAGGAAAAGACCTCCATGATATGACATACATGCATGTACACATGTACATGTACTGCTTCTACTGTTTCTTTTATATGTTATAAGTTTGGAACAAAATTTAAAAGCCTTCAACTTTTCAAGAAGATAGCAGTGTAGTCATGTTGTGACTGATCCAAAGCATCTCAGGTAGACACAAATTTCATCTTGGCATTAATAACTGCCGAACGTTATGATAGTGGGTGGTTCAATTCCACCGGTGCTTCAGATACTCCATGACATACACTAAAAATACTGGGTTTTCATAATTCAGCTATCTATATTTCAAATATATTTATGGTACTCTAATTATTTATGTATTTATTTTTGATTTGCAGAACATTTCAATGTGGAAAAAGGAGAAACACTTAAGAGTCTTTGAATACAAATATTTTTCAGAATTTGCAGTGGGTCACCTGCCCTCCTTCTACGCCGCCATTTCCTTATAAATGTATTGTTTGTTTTTATAGAGAACAGGGCAATAGATATTCAGACTGGTGGAGAGGAGTCTTTAAGAGATGGAAAATCTCTCCACATGTCTGGACATGTCAAGAATGTCCAGTATCATGGTGTAGGATAAAATATTCCATACTGTTTTATTCGAGCCAAAGTGATCCGGGAAACAAGTGTGATCTTAGACCCTTACACATGCTGGGTAGTGATCTCGAAGGAAAAAGGAAACGAAAAGTTTCTAAAACGAAAAAGGTTAACATGGAGTTGTCCCACATGTAGTAGCAAACCAAAGTGACTTTGTGATTAAAGATTAAGGAAGGTTTATGGAGCTTTAATCAAGTGCAATACAGATTGCCTGAATTAATATTGATATTAAAACCCATGTTAAAAACAATAAGTAGCTATGCATCTGGACTACACTTTCATTTGGGGTTTGAGCAAGTAATCATGTAAATAATTTATTTTTTGGCAAATTCTATTTAAATTAAAAAAAAAGAATCTGGTAAATATGATTCAAATAAATATTCATAAGGCAATAGACTATCAGTCGGAAAAACATCAGTTGATGATTTGAGACAGTGTTTCCCTGCCTATTAAATTGTGAGGCGGCCCGCCTCACGGTTTTTGGGGACCGCCTCGCACATTTTTTGCCAACACTGCCGCCTCACGCTCACAGAAACAAAAATAATATTTTTTAATTTACAATAAGCTGAAAATCACAGAAATGTTTAATAATCTTTATAAAAACACAAACATTTACGCTTAAAAGCGGAAGATGAAAGCGCTTTTTCCATTCCGAAGCTCTAAAAAACGAAACGTAACACTTGCACAGCGCGTGTATGTACTGCCGAGCGGCACACACAACGCGTACGGCCGGGCGACACAGCTCATACAACGGCCGACATAATCTCCACCGCACGGTGCACAGTGCCTATACAGCGAACACGCGGTCTTGGTATACATTCTCACGAAATAAGACTGATATGCCTTCACTGGTTCGCGCGCGGCTCCCTGCCTAAATGTATGCACTGCCGTGAGGCTGTAACCAGCGTTCCGTTCGTTACACACGTGCATGGTGCATTTGAGATCAGTGGTGTTTGGTGGACTTTATCGAATGTTTTTGAACAAATAAATGGCCGCAGAGGAATTCTTTTCGACATTGATTTTTAGTCATTTTTACCTCAAATTCGCTAGGAATGGAAATCTTCCACGATCCACGCACGGTGCATGGCTGCTCATTTTGCTTGCGCCAAAAACTCGCCACCAAGAGAATCCTTAGGATGGTGATTGGTGAATTAAATCACGCTGAGTTAACGCACCTCCATGGTTAACGTAAGCAAGTTTTGTTAGCTAATGTTTGCGTACGTGTTTTCTCGAAAAGTTGCGGGTGAATTACAAAAATGCACAAAGAATGTACAAGCATAACGGATCAGAAAACAAATAGTTTATGATCTAGGAGTAGAGGTACAGTGTAGGTGCCGCAATGTTTCACCAAAAAGTCACCTATGATGTTGAATGATAGTTGTTGTTTTCAAAACCCATAGCGTTACGGCACCCCGAAAAGTGACAGCTAGTGCCTAGGCTCATCGTGATGGAGCCTTATTGTTCTCGCATAGCCTACATTTTTCAAACATGTTTGGCTGACCAGACTTAAAGGTTATCGAGGTGTGTCAGTTCATTATTTGGTGTTTACAATTCAATTTGTGATCAAGACTTAATTGTAGGCCCCTAAACACTACCTTAAGGTAAATAATAATATTCCATATGTGGACTTGTTTTTGTTTTCATTTATTTGTATCATTCTTATAAAAAAATTAACAATTTTTTTTTTTAATTAACATTTTTTTTTTTTACAAGAATATAGGATCAGTGTTAAAAACAAATACAACACAAAAGCAAACATTACATGATGTAGGTATATAAACTGAGTTCTTAAGAAGTGGGCCCCGGACATCACGCGGTAAGGGCTTCGCGCGTCGTCGCGCCGGGTCCATACCCAGCAAAATTTCATTTACCACCTCACGGCTACCAGCAACCCAGGGGAAACACTGATTTGAGATAATGATTACAAACTGTAAAATACGTGTATGTATGCATGTTAAGAAAATTATTTAAATTTTGTAGTGATTTAAGTCAATCAACACTTGCAGTGTATTTATTTAAATTTTCACAAAGGTTACTCAAAGTAAGTCTATTAAACTTATAAATCCCTTGTCTGTGTAACAAACATAAATTACAAATGAGGTTTTTAACAAATATTAATTACAGTGGAACACCGATATAACGAACATGGCGGGATGCACAGATATTGTCAATTATAATGGTCGTTAGATATAGTGATTTAAAGAACCATATTTGATATATACTGCACACAAAAATTTGAAGCCAAGGATGATGTTCGGTATAGCCAAATGTTCGATATAGTTGTGTTCGTTATAGTGGCTTTCCACTGTATTAGCGTCTCTTGCCAAAGTTGATCTTTTGCCATCATTTGTTGTTTTTGGTATTTAATTCAACTAAATGTACGTACAGTATACATACATATGTACATAAAGAGGTTTTGTACATTAAAGGATGACATTGATTTCAAGAAATGTGTATTTCTCTTTCATTTTTTTAAAGACATGGACTTGTCATGCTTATGAATGTGAGGTTCTAATCTTCTGAACAACTGAAGTAAATGAGTAACATTTTTTAAAATACACAACTTGCAGAGTTTTAATACTGTTTTTACATGGAATACAACTTCCTCATGGCCTGTACGTGGTCTAAAGTTAACAACATATTATTTAATTGCATTTCAGAGGCACGATGGGAGGCTGTAAATTGACAAGTGCTGCCACAATAGTAACAATGTGGTCAAAGACATCAAACATATCCAGTGGCAGCTCAGACTTCATTATATCAAAGTCTTTCATTCTGCCCAATAACACGCTCAACATGAATTCTGGCGTTTGCTACCTGTTTGGTACGTGTATCATCAGCATCGCAAAATTGTTGCTTTGCTTTCAGAAAAGGCGGAATAATTAGTTTCACACTTCTCTGGAGAAGTAATTCCTGGATATTGAAGCCTTTGTCGGCTAGCACAGAGTCCCCAGGATCAAAGAGATCAATTATGCCTGATTTCTTTACAAGTTCTTTGTCACTCATAGAGCCTCCAGTTGCTTTTGACACAAATGATATTGTACCAGCAGGTGTGCATGCCACAAGAATTTTAACAGTAGGCATTCCTTTGTAGGAAGAGAAGATTTGGGTATTGGCTTTGGCCAATGATGGCCGTTGGATTGGCACCTCAGTACAGTCGATTATGGCACGAACATTACGGATTTTTTTTTTAAACAGGTGGGGTAGTACAAAGAGATTTCTTCCTGAGCTGGCCAGTATAATAATGGTTTCAGCTCATATGACAACAGTGGTAGCCATGTTGAGAGCACTTGGGATATGAGGCTTGTAGAAGCTCCGAACAGGTGTGCCAGAAACTGTACAGGTAAATTAAGCTTCAACTTCATCAGTGTGATGAGGAGTTCATTTTCATGAGTGAGAAGACGACGAGGTCCAGGTTTGTTCACTTTACTTTGCTGGTAAGATTTAACAGTTTCAGAGTTGGCCCCTCGATAATACTGCATATAAGGCAACTTTGACTGAACTGTATTATAAACCCAAAGAAACAATTTATATGATGGCAGCCCTGTGTGAAGCAAGATTAACTGATCTGACTCTTTGAAACTCTAGTCAATACTGTATGTCTTTTTCAACATATCACACGGCTGGTTACATTCTTTCAACATTTGCTCCATTTGCTCCCTTTGAAATGTTTCATTCTCTTCTTCCAACTTTTGAACGTGCTTCTTACAAATATCACATTTTACACAAGTACATACTGTATCAAAAGTTTGTTCAGCAGACACAGACAGGCTGGCATATGAGTGTTCCTCTGTAAGGCATGCGGTAGAGTAGGTCGAACTTTTGTACCAGTTTGTTGTCTCCTGACTTTCCTCTGACCCAGCATCAGGCCAACCTCCTGTTGCTGAACTTGAAGGGGAACAGTAAAAATGATCAGCCAAACTCTCTTGTGATCTGCACTTCTTTGGTTTTTCTCTTTGCTCCGGCTCCATTTTTCGTTTTATTTGTCCCTGTCGTGTCCTGATGTAATTTGTACTTGTGTCCTGGGTATCCTCTTCTGCTGACAAACTACTGATGAGGTTTTGGATATGTAGATTGTCTATTTGGCTTTGATCTTGTTTAGCATCGTAGCCTTTCATGTACATACATGGATGTGGATGTGAACTTGTTGGTTTGCAAAACATGAAATGGTTGCTGCATATTTTGGTGTTGCTAGTGATGGTGAAGGCTTTGCGATTTATTAGCCGGGTCCACAATGCTCGCCACTTTGGAGGGCAGGAATACCACTTGATCTCTCTCACATGTTCTTTCACAACCAGTCTGTGAAGATATAAAATGAGGTGATTTTTTTAGTATTAAATGCACACAGCAACAAAACTGTGCCAAACTGAAATAAATAGATAATTATTTCTTAGGCAGGTCTCAGTCTCAATCACACATATTTGGGCCCAAGAAAACTGTCTATCAATAGAAAATCAGTAATAGCCTACTAATAAAGGCCTAGTACTACTACTAGTAATTACATGTCGTAGGGCCTAGTAGTAGTAAAGTACTACTGCTACTAGTACATAGAAGTACACATTTTTTTTTAGTAGGCCCTAATAGTATAATAGTAGTACTCTGTCTGAGAAAACATTTTGGTTCTCTGTTGGTAGGCCTATGCAGTTTTATGATTTATCATGCTGTAAATTTCCAGTTAGCATGGTTAGTAAATGGCAATGGTGGAGCAATTTACCATGTCCTACTAACACCCGTAAGCCTTTTAAATAAAGAAATTAAACAGTCACCATAGTAAACTACTACTAATACTAGTAGTACCATCATCCATGGAGGTTGTAGGAAGTAACATCTAAATGTAGTAAGAAATACACATCATGCCTTCTTTTGGCTATTTTGCAGTTTTGGCTTTTTTTTTGCAATAATGTTTCACTTACTTTGCTGGAAATCTGCGATCATTTTGACATCCAAAGACTGCACAGTGATCTCCCTTCCCCATTTAGAAGCCTCTCTCTCTCGGGGGAAAAATCCTGAAAAAGGAATAAAATGTGATTTTCCAAAAGAAAACCGCCCCGTGCCGTGAGTCCTCATGTGTGTTTACATTGACATCCGGGACATCAATACGATGTTTGCCTCCTGAGCGATCACGTGATCGCAAAAAAAATTCCAAGATGGCGCTATCCGTGAAACGGCTTATATGCTGAAAATAGAGGTTGTGGGTTTTCATTGAAGCTGAAGCTCCGTTTTCCCTTTCAAACCAGAGAATCTACTTCCGAACCACAGCCAAAAGTCTCAATTTCGATACCCGTTATTTTAAAATTGACTCAAGAAATGGAGCTGGAGCTGGAGCTGGAGCTGGAGCCGGAGCCTGAGCCGGAGCCGAGGTTTGGAAAAGGGCCCAGGTCACCTACACAGACCTTGCTTTTATGTGTTTACATTTACACCGACGGACGCGCTGGTTGGCAATACGTGGTATGGGCAGCCAAATGTTGCAAATCATTTCATCTTCTTGACAGACGGCTTGACCAAATTCAACATGTTTACCAAATTTCCATGGCATACAAAATACATACCATCATTGCTTGTGTTGTTTCCATGACATTTAGCAAAGCAATGTTTATGAAACGTTGTGTTTAAAATTGTGATATTTTTTTATGCGTGGCTTTCGACGGCTCGCCATAGTTTCCGCCATGCTGGTTGGCAAAAACTTGGTCTGTGACATTGCTAAAGAAAGGTCTTAGACTCGTTTCCAGTCCCACATCATCATGAGAAAAACAAACTAACTTCACACACAAAAGCGATCGACCGCATGTGATTGAATTTATGTGAGAGGGCGCTATTATAATTTCGTTCAGTAGCATTTCGAAATGTGTGGTGTAACCGTGAACTGGATTCGGGAGGGCAAGACTATTTCTGCCGCATTTCTGCTATCCAGTTGAGTGAACAAATTAGCGTAAACAAGTACATGAAACAACGTCTATAAGAAAGTTCAAGACCTTCACTTTTGATTAAGTACCAAATAAAGCCAAAACGTACATCTTTGCAAAATGGAACAAATTCCTACATGCTTCTTAATTATCCAACAAATCGAAAAACATCAACCAATATAACATCTCGATGACATCATCTCATAATTTCCGGAAATATTTCACAATCAAACCAAAATCATCTATGAACTTCATTCTTTTGGCAACTGTCATTGTTATATAAGGAAGATCTTTTTATGATGCATTGAATGACCTCAGTCCTGTATACTAAATGAGCTATGATCATGATTCTATCACCACCAAAGGTAATGTTAGGCAATGTCTTTCTTTGTGACAAACATGAACAAGTAATAGTACAAGTCCAAGAGTAGACTTAATCTAATGTCTTTGTGTGTAAAAGGTATTGACGATTTATTTTAATAACATAAAACGGAAAAGCCTTGTGTTCTGTTTTCAACAGACACAACCTCTAGTTGTTTTTTGGCTTTTTCGCGCAAGCGAAAAGCCTTTATTTCTGTTCTTTTTTTTGTTTTACTTCTTCCTTCCTCTTCTTCCTCTTCCTGTCGCTTGAGTTACCATAGACTTTTTCTAGGTGGCACTTTGGCTACTTTTAAACTGCCGATTTCAACCAAACTTGGTCTGAAGGAAGTCCATATAGGGTAGTTGTCTCCCGAAACTTTTCGTCATCATGACGTCATGACTTGGTTTTATATGAATTGTTAAATATTTCTCACAGCCCGTTAACTTTGTACACAGATTACGTGACAATATGGTCATGTACAAAACATATGATGGTAGAATGACTCAACTCTCCCCATATGTACACTGCACTGTACGTACGTAATTCATTGCACTGTACGTGTGTGTATTACATTCATAATAACGTCCGCGGATTGCGAGACTCGATCACATCTTCGTTTATAATCTTGCCATAGACATTTCCATGTACTAAGACTTTTTATATATCGTTAAATACCAGCACTAAATATCGAAATGTTATCGATGTAGGTTGCGGAGTATTGTACATCATTTTATGGGTCGCGTTAATATTAGCTATACATGTACAACTTAAAGAGTTGTATGGAAAAGTGCAATGATCCATAAATTTGTTTTTTTGTACGTGGCAATAGGATCAGTTTTACACACGAACAAATTACGTGACATATTGTCATGTCCTTTCCCCTAGACTTTAGTGTCATCAGAGTGATTTCATGTTCTCGATATAATTTTGTATAAATATTCTATTCCGTAGGCCTATTTCAATGCAAAATACAGTCGGCTGGACGACCATTGTTAGTACACAGTGGTCCGTTTTACACGGCCGTTTCATAGTGGCAACCACCATACACCGGCGGACCACGGTCGGTGGATGGGCGGCGTGCCGATGCCGCTTTGCCGCTGCTTAACTTTGATTTGCGCACTGGGCCGGGACGTGATATCCGAATGACCGTTGACTCAAAACTATATTTTCCCTCATAGACAATGCACGTACGTCTTTTTTTATATCATTTTCAAACAATTTTTATAACACATAGAAGGAATTCGGCCGATCGCCTCGAAAATTGGTAGGTTTGGGAAATAGAGGTTGGCGATTGTAATATGAAGTCACGCTACCCGATTGACATGAAAATAATAATCATAGTAAAACATACGATGTGATGCTCGATTGACTCAATTTCCCAGAATAGTCCATCGGTGTACATGTAAGTATTGTATGTCAAAGTATGTACGGTCCACGGCATGCTCCTGTCAAGTTCATGCCGTACAACAACTTGTTGGTTTTTTTCCTCACGCTACCCGATTGACATGAAATAATGGTCATAGTAAAATGGTACGATGTGACTCAATTCCCCAAACATGTGTAAAACATTGTATACAGTATGTAAAACTTACATGTTTATTGCCATAGACAATGCATGTAAGTCTTTTTTGTATATTATCTACAAACCATAAAATCTTAACCGAAATGCTGTCGACGTAGGTTGCGGAGTATTGTATGTCATTTCATGGGTGCTCTTAAGCTTATAAATACATCTTAATAGATGAGTTGTGTAAGAAAAAACTGCAATGATCCATGGATTCGTATACGGTTTTTGTTTGTGAACAGAGTTTTGTATGATATGGTGATGGTCATTTATAAAACATACTATGTGTTAATTATTGAATCAATTCCCATATACACAACATGTACGTCTTTTCCCTGTGTAAAACATGTGATGACATGTAATGTCCGATTGATTCAAAATACAAAACTTTGTACATGCATACATGTACATATGTTGCCATACACGTAAATCTTTCATTTAAAAACGTGTAACGATCGATGTATGGCTGTGGGAACTTAATTGTATGAAGAAATTGCAATGATCCACAGACTTCGTATATGTGTTTTTGTTTGTGAACAGAGTTTTGTACTTGAAAATATGGTCATCTATGAAAAATACGATGTGTAGTTGAATTAATTCAAAAATGCAAAAATTGTGCGTCACGTGACAGGGCCTTAAAAGGGCAAACTTTATGCCAATTAAGTTTGAACAAACCCCACAAGAAGCAACCCAAAGAAGTAAGAACGAGAATCAAAAACCTGTAGCATCTTATTGATAAAGCATTTAGTTATATCATATGCAGAAAAGCCTTATGTGCTGTTTCCAACAGCCATAAACTCTAGTTGGCTTTTCCGATTTCAATCGGAAAAGGTATTGTTTTTGTTCTGTTTTTTCTTTTTCTTCTTCTTCTTCTTCTCAATTTGTATTGACTTTGTACACAAATTTGGTCCGCGGCACTTTGGTCATTTTTAAACAGCCGATTTTGACCAAACTTGGTTTGAAGGAAGACCATATAGGGTAGTTGTTTCCCAAAACTTTTCATCATCATGACGTCATCAGGTGTCATGTCACCAGCGATTTGAATTTAAAAGTCAAAATCTTTAAAAATCAACAAAAAATCAACGGTTTGAGATATTAGGTTGATTCTTTCACCAAAAATGATTGTTAGGCAGGGTCTTTCTTTGTGAAACATTGCTTGACCTCTGTGACCTCTACTTCCGGTCAAACAGGAAGTAGCTCCTCATTAAAAAGTGGTAAGAGCTAAGATCATGATTTTTTTCACCAAAAGTGAATGTTAGGCAAGGTCTTTCATCGTGACACATTACTTGATCTCTGTGACCTCTACTTCCGGTCAAACAGGAAGTAGCTCCTCATTTAAAAGTGGTAAGAGCTATTATCATGATTCTTTCACCAAAAGTGAATGTTAGGTAAGGTCTTTCATTGTGACACATTACTTGACCTCTGTGACCTCTACTTGCGGTCAAACAGGAAGTAGCTCATCATTTAAAAGTGGTAAGAGCTGTGATCATGATTCTTTCACCAAAAGTCAATGTTAGGCAAGGTCTTTCTTTATGAAACATTGCTTGACCTCTGTGACCTCTACTTGCGGTCAAACAGGAAGTAGCTCATCATTTAAAAGTGGTAAGAGCTGTGATCATGATTTTTTCACCGAAAGTCAATGTTAGGCAAGGTGATTGTTTGTGACACAATTCTAAATGACAAGCAATGTGTTTCATAAACCCTGCAACTAAATTGGTTAAACTTTTAATAGTTTCTACATTGAAATAATTGATACTTTTAAACCACATGTCTTAAACAGACAAAATAAGTGATACATTTTGAGAAATATTCTATATAATATGCGGAAAAGCCATGTGTTCTGTTTTCAACATACACAACCTCTAGTTATTATTATACTTTCTCACCCAAAGTTTGTTTATTCCTTATCCCTTACTTAGCTTCTTCTGATCAGCTTAAATGAGGTATCTTATGAAAGCTTATAAGCTGAAGTTAATCCTAAGACTGAGTTTGTTAACATTCTTAATTAATTATCACTGTGCAGAAACTTTGGTTTCAACATGCGGAAACGGGCTTCGATATTGGCCGGAAACCGGCCCGTTTCCGCACCGTGTCCTGTTTGTTTCCGATTGCCGTTTCTGTGGCCGTTTCCAGTCGACTTGTTTGCACCCCTCGCTTCCGTAAATTAACCTTCTTACTGAAACTGCCTTAGAAACTACCGCCGGGCTTACTGCGTTTCCGAAGGGCTTGGAAACGCCCTGGAAAGCCGATTATTTATAATGCTCAGGAATACTTTGTTATTGTCATTGTGTTAATGGGAAACAATCTTTGAAATGTTGATAGGGTGGCTAACCGAGAGTTGTTATTTTTCTTTTAATCCAATGTTGGGTTCGTTGCTCTGTTGCTTATGCCCTAAAAAATGGAATGTTTCATTTTCTTTGACAACGACACAAGAGTTAAATAATACTAAATAGACAATATTTTATTGTTTCATTGTTTTTATTTTTCATGGAAACTTATTCATTAATCTTTAAAATCGCACATAGCTAGGGCAATTTACATGTACATCTGTTTGCAGACATTACTAAAAGCCTGTCATTATTTCATAAAGACAAATATTGTAATAAATCGCTGTGAATCTGCTCAATGTAAACATCGGCATGGCTGTATTGTGCAGCTCAGTAAAGGCAATTTCTTAATTAATGTGTTCAATCATCAAATAACCACAATGAAAATTATCACTGAATTTAAGTCATTGAAAAGTGAAGCAAGTCAGATTTGACTGGAGCTGGATTCATATTAAAACCAGCGATCTCTGAATACCGTAATCATCTTTGTTCGTTTGACAGTCAGAAGCCATGTCTTTGTAAGTCATGCAACATTTCACAATTTCCTTGAACGGCCGTCTGTTGATTAAACGGGAGAGGCTCTCAAAACTTTTAAACTCAAGGTTAAACTGTTTCAAATACTATTCATAAACTACCGTTTTGCAAGGTCCATCAACATATAATCCGTCCTTTTTATATTTTAACATCATAAAACTCATTATTACAATTAATATTAGTCACTCCAGATGGTTGACTGGCCCATCAAGCAGTAAGGCCTAAACAAAAAATTGTTGTGTTGCCCTCAAGTGGAAAAATAAACATTTTGGGTCGGTCGATTTTTTGGGGGGCAGACTTTCAAAAATTTAAGAATAAATACAAGATGTATGGTCACCAGGGCTTATAAATCAACGGTTTTGTGTCGTTTTGAGGAGACACGCTTTCTTACTGCTAAATCTTACATTTTCTATTAAAAATGGTAAGTTTTTATACTTTAGGACTCAGAGAAAAAAAAAATATCCCGACCCAAAGTTTTGGCATTTTACGGTCGGCCTAATTCCTGTACCCTATGTTTTTGCATTTTGTTATTTTGTCATATCAAAAGTGGACAGTGACATTTAATCCAAACCTCGCAGTATTGTGTATTTACAGTCATTACGTTGTAAACATCTGACCACAGAGGCGTATACAACAAGCTGTACACGTAAATAACTATAAAATGCAGTTACAGTGTAGCAGCTTTAGCTTTGCCTTGTAAAATCAAGAGGTCTGCTCTGTTTGGCACTTTCCGTTGAGCCACTCTCCAGCTGGTTTAACTAGTGTTCTTTCGTTTTGAACCGTTTGGAACCCGTGCAGATAAGTACGACGAGCGCTGTCCAATCGTATGCAACCAACAACAATAGAACCAGTAAGTCGTGTACCAGTCCAATCAAATGCTAGTGCTTGACGGATTAGGCAACGATTAGGCATACATACATATTCAGTGAACGTGAGACTCAAATCCCTTTGTCCATGCATTGTTAATAGGCGCGCAGAGAAGCATTCACCAGCTTCCTACGGGCGTGGAGTCAAGCTAAAACTTTCAGGCCTGTTGGCATTTACACTATTGTTACTTCATTATCGAATAACTGCTAAGTCTTGAGAACATGTCCACGATTGAGCCTATACTCTCTTCGTGTTTCATTTTTCAATGTCGGAAAACATCCAGCAAATGCAGTTCATTCAAGTATTGTAGATCTGCCACACAGTCTGCACTTGGGTCAAAGGAATGGGCAACATAACAATGACAATAGCGTATTCAGGTTTTGCGTCCTGGGCTACATTTCCCCATAATACGGCGTTCTAATTTTCTGTCGATTTAAAAATGTCATTCCTCTTATCATGCCCCCCTCCCCCGTTGCAACACCACATGTATATCTTACGGTCATTATAGCCGTATATGTATTTATTTATTTATATAATAATAAACAAACAGGGGCAACTTTGCAAACAAATTTTTTAATTCTACATTTTATGTGTATGTTATATGAAAAAAAAGCTCTTCATATCGGGTAAGCACTATTATTTAATCTGTAAAATTGACAATTTGAAAATAAAGACAAACATTGACATCAATTTAGTAACTTTCCAAATCTTTCTTTTTATTACATCTAATACATGTACGTTACGTAAATGCACACTGATTAAAAGCCAGGTGGGGAAAACGGGCGTCCAATATCAACGAGCATCGAAAATTATTTGCACTTAAAATGATTATACGGTTGCACCTAAATATCAATGAGCATCGACGGTTCACTGATAAAGGAACGACGAGGAGAACCGCCGCATCTAAATATCAATGAGCATCGACGGTTAACTGAAAAAGGAACCACGAGGAGAACCGTCGCATCTAAATATCAATGAGCATCGACGGTTAACTGATAAAGGGACCACGAGGAGAACCGTCGCATCTAAATATCAATGAGCATGGACGGTTCACTGATAAAGGAACCACGAGGAGAACCGTCGCATCTAAATATCAATGAGCATCGACGGTTCACTGATAAAGGGACCACGAGGAGAACCGTCGCATCTAAATATCAATGAGCATCGACGGTTAACTGATAAAGGGACCACGAGGAGAACCGTCGCATCTAAATATCAATGAGCATCGACGGTTCACTGATAAAGGGACCACGAGGAGAACCGTCGCATCTAAATATCAATGAGCATCGACGGTTCACTGATAAAGGGACCACGAGGAGAACCGTCGCATCTGAATATCAATGAGCATCGACGGTCAACTGATAAAGGGACCACGAGGAGAACCGTCGCATCTAAATATCAATGAGCATCGACGGTTCACTGATAAAGGAACCACGAGGAGAACCGTCGCATCTAAATATCAATGAGCGTCGACGGTTCACTGATAAAGGAACGACGAGGAGAACCCTCGCATCTAAATATCAATGAGCATCGACGGTTCACTGATAAAGGAACCGCGAGGAGAACCGTGGCATCTAAATATCAATGAGCGTCGACGGTTCACTGATAAAGGAACGACGAGGAGAACCCTCGCATCTAAATATCAATGAGCATCGACGGTTCACTGATAAAGGAACCGCGAGGAGAACCGTCGCATCTAAATATCAATGAGCATCGACGGTTCAGTAATAAAGGACGGACAGGGAAAGCCGTCGCATCTAAATATCAATGAGCATCGACGGTTCACTGATAAAGGAACCGCGAGGAGAACCGTCGCATCTAAATATCAATGAGCATCGACGGTTCACTGATAAAGGAACCGCGAGGAGAACCGTCGCATCTAAATATCAATGAGCATCGACGGTTAACTGATAAAGGGACCGCGAGGAGAACCGTCGCATCTAAATATCAATGAGCATCGACGGTTCACTGATAAAGGAACCGCGAGGAGAACCGTCGCATCTAAATATCAATGAGCATCGACGGTTCACTGATAAAGGAACCGCGAGGAGAACCGTCGCATCTAAATATCAATGAGCATCGACGGTTCAGTAATAAAGGACGAACAGGGAAAGCCGTCGCATCTATTAATACGCATCGACATTTGAGGTCGCTGCATTTGAAAAGAGTGAAAGAATAAAATAATTTTACGGCTTAAAAAAAGAATTCATGTACAATGTACGGCCACAAATACAGATTCTCCAAGCGGCCACTTTTAAATCCTTTGAAATTGAGCCGTTCCTTCTAACTATAGCCGAAGTTGCGATACTTCCAAAACAGTACCTTTAGTTTAGTTTGTGTAGATTTATGAAAACTTGGTCCAAAATAGTTTACAACCGGGGGAGCGGATGTATTGTGAGTAAAGTAAGTTGTTTTTTGCGCTATTTTGCATTTTAGGTCGAAGGTTGCTAATAACATGAGGAAACATTCCTCAACGACTAAGTTAACCTGAAAGATGTCATAATTATTAGATCGTTAATGACAAGTGCTTTTTTCCAACTGTTACTGTTTTATAAAGTTTTTTTATCACTCTTAATGTTGTTGGGTCACTTAGAATAAACATTATCATGTGTAAGAAAGTCATACTAATTACAAACAAGAAGCTCAAAACATTTCAGATTCTCATCTTCATTTAATGAATTTCCTCAGACAAAGTGATGTGTCTTTGTGCCAAAAAGGCACACAATTCTGTTACAATAGGCAACATCCAACGTGGGTGTCGGTACACATCCTTCACAGCGCTATATGATTTGAAGTATGCCATGACATGCTCGACGTAAATTCTATATCTGGCGTGTTCCTCGTTGAAGATGCGATGCGGTCATCATTGTTGAGAACCTGTTGTATTTGGTTTGCTCTGAATTTGGTCATAATAGGGAAGCGATTTGCATATCCGTTGTCACCAAGGAGGTATGTTTCATTTGGAAACGGCAGATGCATCCCTATTCTACTTGAATATCCTGATCCCTGTGCGCCATTGTTAAGACGAACAATGACTTCACGGTTACCTCACTTGCACGCTCCACGCCCTATTGAAGCCGCCGCCATATTACTTTACACCGTTAGTCTTGGCTGCGACTTGAAATTGCATGAGACCCGATGTTCTTCAAGTTGTAGCTAAATTTCCAAACACGCTTGGCTGATTTCAGGCTTGACTCACAACCTGTTCAATATTGAACAGCCCACACTTCGTGAATATTTAAATACGGTCTGACGCAGGCGCAACGCACGTATATGATTGGACACGTCCCGATGGGCGGTCTCTTTTGTCTGCCCTGAATTCTAATTGGATACTGAACGTCAACGGTCTAACGCATCTGGCCTACGGTATAAAACGAAAGAACACTAGTGCCACCGGTAACTCCACCAACGAGCCATAGAGAAACCGCTCAGTCCGCACAACTCAAGTCTTCTCTTTTGTAATTTCTCCGCCTTTTTGATGATTCAAGCTCACAGCATCTGAAAAATGACAACAAGAGTATAGGGCCTATGCATTAATAATAGGTCAGTTATTGCTGGGTTTTGCTCATTAGGTGTTCGGGTTCAAGCCGAACACCTATTGTTATTGTTCGAGTTTTTAGGTGTTCGGGTTCATGCCGAACACCTATTGTTATTGTTCTCCTTTTTTTTTTTTTTTTTTTTTCTCCTTTTTTTTTTTTTTTCTTCCCGAATTTGTCCGCAGGACTTCTTGGTCACAGGTACAAGATAATGACATGAAACTTGGTGGGAACTTTGGTCATGATGTCAAGTTGTATTTAGAAGATTGACGTCATGATGACGTCATCGGGTATCAAATTACACGCGTTTTTAGGAAAAACTTTGGTGCTTTATAACTTGAGAACCACATGACCTATGATTTTGAGATTGACATATAATACTCAACACGTAAATCACAACAATTAATATATTCAATGATGTGTACAAATGACCTCCACTTCCGGTGTTACCGGAAGTTACCGGAAGTTGAAGTTTGACTCAAAATAACTCGAAAACGGAAGGATTTGGGCACAAAAAACCTCACTGGGTAACATATAGAGTAGGTCTTGGGCTTTCAGAAAATGTAAATGATGACGTCATGCAGGCTATATAGCGCCCTCTACGGTTGATTAAAGACATACACTGATTACGTTATCCGAAAGTTAACAATGAATTTCCGCCAAATTTAGTGAGTGTGAAGCTCTTATGCACCTTGACATGTTTGTGAAATTTGAAAGTGGTTACGTCATTCAACCGGAAATTATGCTCTTTTAAAGGAGAACTTACGTCATTATTCAAATACTGTTTACTCAGTAATCATGTGACGTGCAACGATGAAAATTGCAAACTATTTACATTGTACGCATAGAATGATGTCTGCAAACTTTGAGTTGTCTGTAATGAACTAACCGGAAGTTATCGTCATGACAATATTGCATATTTTCAAGGTGATGTACACCATTGTGATTGAACATTTTTTTTTTTTCAAATATTGGAATAAATTGATTCAATGTATGTAATCCCGGACAATGTACGTACCATTTCAAGATTTAAACTTTTTAAAACTAAAATTTGGTTGTCTGTGATGGCGATAATTATACAATGTGTGATATATCAACTGCATAAACACCTAACGTTCAAGCTCGATGATCGTTTCTCTGTTGTTGGAATAGAGTCCTTACAACAGCGCCCTCTTGTGATGCAAAACACGTTGAGAATTGAATGATGATGTTGCATGTACAGGCGACTGCTGTTAATAAAGTTAACTTTATCCCATCCACCGTGAGAATCGGGTTGAAAGATTGACATTGATTTTCATTATTGGATAGTGTTTTTCAACTCCATGAAATATCCTTTGGGGAGTAGTGCTCTTGTCAAAGCTTGTGCTGACACGTTTGATGAACTGGTCAAGTGGTATTAATATCGAAAAACTGGGTAATACTATCAATGTTTGAAAATGACGGAGACAAAATCAAAGGGGGAGCATATCATTTTATGAGCTAAAGTTTTAAACAGACACACTCAAATGATGAAGAAACTCAGGATACATCTGATGACTGATGTACAATGATAACTGTAGAGATTTATTTCTTTCAGACCTCATAAATCAAATTGTTTGAGGAAAGTCCTAATAATGATGAACAAAATTAAATTTTGGTTTATGGATCAGAGCATGGAGGTAGAAATAAAAGACACAAGGGCCACTAGATTTTTGTTTGTGAAGCATAATATGCATTGAATATAATTTTTTTTTAAAGGTGAAGCCATTTTCTATACCGTTCAGCTGCCTGTTAAGTGTACGAATAAAGCAATCAGCATGATCAGTATTTCAGTCACGCAGTGTAAGTGTCTTTCAATATGCCATTAATTGATCACATACGTTCCAACATCTTCACATAACAGTTCAACTACGAAATGAGACCCCGAACACCTAGTGGTTGTTCCCACAACCACAATGTCTAGTTTTGTTTGAACTCCTTTGGTCAAGGAAGTGAAGCTAGATTCAGAACTCAGACCACCCAAGGTCATCAAATCCATACACATTGAAATGCATGTAGGGCTATGTTATCATATGCCATGATGCCATGGAATGAATGAACACTGTAAAGTACGGCATGTCAAATTGTCAATCGACCATAGGTGTCGATTTCTTTACAAGGGAGCCAAGCAGAAGAAAACTTGTATGGTATACATGCATTAGGTCCAAGATCCCTGCAATGGTCAAGCTGGGTCCTATTAGTTACGAAATGTCAAGGACAGTGGTTACATTGCCCCTGCCATGCCATGCATGTCTTATGTGCCCTCTGGGGAAAAGGTTGCATGGGATTGTTTCAGCGTACAATACATGTAGGCATAGTTGACTGTGTGTTGCTGCTAGACCATTAGTAAGGGATAGGCAAGACGAATATTAAATGTAGTCACCAACATTTAGATTTTTACATAGGGCCTAACTCCTTTTTACATTAGTTTTTAAACAATGTATATAGGGCCTTCAGTCATTGCCAACCTTGGGGCTAATGAACCTTCGTTCGACCTACATTTTAGCACAGTACAGGATAAATATTTAAACAAAAAAATGTGCTCAAAATTAAACTTACAAAGGCAAGATGAAGCACATTTTGCAATCAGATGTCCCATGGCAGAGGCTCATTTATGAAAGACAAGTCTGTAGCCATCCTTTACTGCAGACCACTTGACGAAGGTCATCGAAGCTCTCTCTCACGCCTCCAGTACAAACCTTTTACCATAGGAGTAAAGTACAAGAAAACCATGCATCAGCTATACTTTCTCATAATGTATTATACATTGCAAACTGAATATATGCGTTGGAATTTAGATGTATTTTCCCAAAACTGAAAGTACACACTGCACAACATGACATGAAATTGTTTTTCTTAATCGATACAGCTCATGATCCCAAACTTTAACAACCCGAAACCATAAGTAGTCAGGGAAAAACAAATTCGCCGGACCTTAACAATTGTGGAACCGTATTTCAGTCAACATCATCATTTATTTTAAATCTTTGGACAAATAGTTTAAAAAAAAAAAGTATAAGAGTAAAAGATACATTGGCAGGTGCTGCCCAGGAAAGACAAAAGTTAAAAGATAACAAAAAACCTGGTCATAAAAAGATGTGCCTTCTAATCAAAACTAATTTTGATTTTATTTTCAGTTGAAAACATGTATAAAACTGTATACATCGAAATCTAGGAGTAACGTGCAACTAAGTCACCATAACTTTGCCAATTGTACACTGGAAAACTAGTAGTACCATGTACAGTGTAGGTTTAAGTATTTTTATTCCTCCATGAGTTGGCCTGCGTGTGATAACTGTCATTACTAGACCCATGGAGGAAGGAAAGACGGAAAGACCAGATGAATCTATGATGAATATAAATAGAAGAAACTTAAAAGAAAGCGTGGATATACACAAAAACGCGAAAATACTCGCCGTGTTTTCACCGAATCATGAAGAATTCCTGAGCCAACTGCACCGACACGACAAACGTTCCACTTGCTACCCGCACAAATAAAATCTAACGGTCGTTCGTTTATAATGCTGTGTTTTCATTGGCTAGTGGGCTACAGTGTATACTCAGGTAATAGGGTCAAGGCTTCCTGGCTATAAGTTACTGTAAATACAGTAACATGGACGATACAGTAACATGGACGATACAGTAACAGTCATCTGTGAATATTTCAGTCCCATACGATGCCCATTTTATGAGAAAACAGTGAAAAACGGCCACAGTATTTCTTAAGTCTTTTCTCTTTGATCTTTGAAAGATCAAAGAAAGTTTGGAAGAAAGTTTGGCTTGGTATGCGTAGTCATTTTTAAGGACAGCCGTAAGATTAAGAGTGCTCCGTGAAAATTGAAGGGCAAACATTGAAATCCTGCATGTACTTCACATGATCGCCCATTTATAATGTATATTAAAAAACAAGGTTTGACTTGACTTGATTTTTATTAAACTGACAAGTTGGGACTGGAAAATAAAGTTTGGCGTACCCCCCCCCCCCCCCCGGCCCCCCCCCAAAAAAAAAAACCCTTTATCGCGCCTTTACTATATAAATGTTCTGAGTGCATTAAGTAAATAGGTAATATATCATACTTTGGGTTTTGTCAGAGAAATACAGATTCATCATGGGCAAAAATATCGAGGAAGATACAGTAACAGTCATCTTTGAAAATGGTCGTCCCATTATACGGTGCCCACTTTTTGAGAAAACAGTGTTAACGGCCACATTATTTCTACGTCTTCTCTTTTATTTTTGACCTTTAAAAGATCAAAAATATTTTCGTCACTGGTTTTACTCTTTTCTGGATGAATACAGCATGTCATGCAGAAATATTTTAATAGTATGTTTCTACCATCACCATCTTTATACACTAACTTGAAGATCTGTGAAGATTTTTGTTGTGAAAGCCCAACTTTTAATAATTCCTAAACTTGACGTGTCCTTCCACTCATGTTGTAGGTTTATAATTCGCATGATGCACCCTTCATTATTTCCCCTGCAATGGAGTAAGATTACTTTAACAATCAAATGATGGCGAATGCCCTTTTTGTGAGCAATTACAAGTATATCCGAGGATGAAATAACTGGGAGTTAAGATTTGTAAGCTACCAAATCTCTTGCAGACTGACACAAGTTTAATTAAAAGCGCCCTCTATTCGTTTATATTTGCATAATAAACGTTTAGTCATTATTTTAAATCGAATAAAATATGATTTAAATACTTAACATCTCCTAAAATAAAATAACTTTTAATTTTTTTATACAATAAATACTGGACAACAATATTTTAAGCAATTCGAACATTTTTATCAAAGTTAAGTTTTTCATGAATTTCCCATTTTCTCCAAACGAAAATGCGTATGAGTACATAGTACTCAACCCTAAAATGTTCCCATCGTTGGGGCAACATTTAGAAATGCAAAATTGTGTGATTTTATATTAAAAATGAACTCATTTGAAATGTAAACATGTTTGAATCCAATATTTCGATATCCTTGCTCAGTAATTTTGTTAAATAAGTGTTGCAGGAAGCCATTTTCCCATTTCTGGGAAAAAATGGCAAAATTAATTATTCAAAAATCAATAAAAAATCAGTCGATGACGTCATCGTGACGTCACTTCACAATTGCAATTCTAGTATCATTCCCTACCTACCCACCAAGTTTCATCATCATCGGATATTCCCTTGTATGTTAATCTGAAAATCAGCTTTTTGATGACGTCATCATGACGTCACAACTTTTTGGTATTTTGTGGCATATACCTATAGCCTAACAAACATTTTGCCGAAGAAAATTCGAAAATACGATTTGTCGTTCACGAGATATAAAGAAAAGGTCCAAAAATTAAATTAATTTGTATAAAATCGCACGATGACGTCATCAACACGTGATTGAAAATTGTGTCTATAACACGTCCCCATATACTTGCATACCAAGTTTGAGTTGCATCGGACTTGCAGTTCCAGAGATATAGAGCTCTGAAATTTGCACTTTTATGATGACGTCATGGTGCACGTGATGACGTCACGATGACGAAATTGTTCGGCATGCGATTCGGGGTGCCGGTCTAATTATGTGCCAAGTATGAAGTTGATCGGAATTAGCGTAAGGGTAGAAGTGACTTGAGAAAAAAACATGTGCATTGTCTATGGGAAAAAAGTGGAGAAAAAAAAAGAAGAAAAACTAGATGTGTTTGTTGACAAACACTGAGCTGTTTCGCGTATGTTTTTATGAATAATATTGTCCCAGTACAGAGAAATTGTGGTGTTTTAATTGTCGTAAACAATATTACAAGGAGCGTCGTCACTCGTCCATTAATATACATACATGTACATACACACGACCATGAGAAACACAGAAATGGCAGAGTCTACTATAGGCCAGCGCGCAATGTATGTATGGTTGTGCATGGGCGGTGGAAACAGCAAAATGGTTGATTTTCTAGCTCGTCGTCCTACGTTTACATGTACACAATTGGCCCACTACTATGGATAGCCATATCAGCGGTCCAAGAATTTCCAAGGCCCGTGTTTTGTGTTATGTTTGACTCTTAATTGCAAAATTAATGATTAAAAAAAATCAATAAAGATTTAATCCATGACGTCATCGTGACGTCACTTCATATTAAGGATACTAGTACCATTTCCTACCTACCCACCAAGTTTCATTTCGATCGGATATATTCGCTTCTATGTGTTTCCGGGAAAAAATGGCAAAATTAATTATTCAAAAATCAATAAAAAATTAGCCGATGACGTCATTATGACGTCACTTCACATTTAAGGTACTAGTAGCAATCCCTGCCTACTCACAAAGTTTCATTACGATCAGATATTCGCTTATAAGTGTTTCTGGGAAAAACTGGCAAAATTAATTATTAAAAAATCAATACAAAATCAGCCGATGAGGTCATCGTGACGTCATTTCACATTTGCAATACTAGTATCATTCCCTACCTACCCACAAAGTTTCATCACCATCGGATATTCCCTTATATGTTTATCTGAAAATCGGCTTTTTTATGACGTCATCATGACGTCATAACTTTTTGGTATTTTGTGGCATGTGCCTATAGCCTAACAAACATTTTGCAGAAAGATTTTCGAAAATACAATTTGTCGTTCATGAAATATACAGAAAAGGTCCAAAAATTGAATAATTCGTATAAAATCACATGATGACGTCATCAACACGTGACTGCAATTTTTGTCTATAACACGTCCCCATATACTTACATACCAAGTTTGAGTTGCATCTGACTTGCCGTTCCGGAGATAAAGAGCCCTAAAATGTGCACGTGATGACGTCACGATGACGTACATACGCGGGACACTATTCGGGGTGGTGGTCTAACTATGTGCCAAGTATGAAGTTGATCGGAATTGGCATTATGGTAGAAGTGACTTGTAGAAAATCCCTGTGTTAAGTCTATGGGAAAAAAGTGGAAAAAAAAAACAAACAAAAAACTAGATGTGTTTGTTGACAAACACTGAGCTGTTTCGCTTATGTTTTTATAAATAATATGAAAAACAACATGAACGAAATTGTCCCAGTACAGAGAAATTGCGGTGTTTTAATTGTCGTAAACAACTATAAGGAGCGTCGTCACTCGTCCATTAATATACATATAGGTACATGTACATACACACGACCATGAGAAACACAGAAATGGCAGGGTCTACTATAGGCCAGCTCGCAAAGTATGTATGGTTGTGCATGGGCGGTGGAAACAGCAAAATGACTGATTTTCTAGCTCGTCGTACTACGTTTACATGTACACAATTGGCCCACTACTATGGATAGCCATATCAGCGGTCCAAGAATTTCCAAGGCCCGTGTTTTGTGTTATGTTTGACTCTAAATGGCAAAATAAATGATTCAAAATAATCAATAAAAATTCAATCGATGACGTCATCGTGACGTCACTTCACATTAGGGATACTAGTACCATTTCCTACCTACCCACTAAGTTTCATGTTGATCGGATATTCGCTTCTATGTGTTTCCGTGAAAAAATGGCAAAACTAATTATTCAAAAATCAATAAAAAATCAGCCGATGACGTCACCGTGACGTCACTTCAGATTTAGGATACTAGTACCATTCCCTACCTATCCACCAAGTTTCATCACCATCGGATATATCCTTATACGTGAATCAGAAAATCGGCTTTTTGATGACGTCATCATGACGTCACCACTTTTTGGTATTTTGTGGCATATGCCTATAACCTAACAAACATTTTACCGAAAGAATTTCGAAATTGCGATTTGTCGAAAAGGTCCAAAAATTGAATAATTCGTATAAAATCACACGATGACGTCATCGACACGTGACTGCAATTTTTGTCTATAACACGTTCCCATTTACTTGCATACCAAGTTTGAGTTGCATCGGACTTGCCGTTCCGGAGATAAAGAGCCCTAAAATTTGAACTTTTATGATGACGTAATTGTGCACGTGATGACGTCACGATGACGTACATACGCGGGACACTATTCGGGGTGGTGGTCTAACTATGTGCCAAGAATAAAGTTGATCGGAATTGGCATAATGGTAGAAGTGGCTCTTAGAAAACCCCTGTGTTATGTCTATGGGAAAAAAGTGGAAAAAGAAAAAAAAAAAAAAACTAGAAATTGTGTCTGCTGAAAACAGAACACAAGGCTTTTCCGTTTTATGATATTAAAAAAATTGTCAAAACATTATACACACAAAGACATTTGATTAAGATCTTATGTTTTATACTTTTGAAGTATGCACCTTTTATCATACACTCACGTGACTTATTCATATTTCTGTCACAAAGAAAAACCTTGCCTAACATTGACTTTTGGCGAAAGAATCATGATCATAGCCCTTACAACTTTTAAATCAGAAGCTACTTCCTGTTTGACCGGAAGTAGAGGTCGTAGAGGTCAAGCAATGTATCACAAATGAAAGACCTTGCCTAACATTGTCTATTGGTGAAAGAATCATGATCAAAGCTCTTACCACTTTTAAATGAAGAAATACTTCCTGTTTGCCCTGTACAAGTCAATGGGCTATAGCGTGAAAAATATTTTAAAAAATCATTAAAAAAAAATGACGCTGTCTTAAATAACTTCATAATTACAATCCCGAACCTCATTTTTTATGACGTCATGATGACGTCACCGATTTTTTTTGTCTATGCAGTGTTCATCTATGGTGTATGCTGAATAATTATCAAAAAGAAATTCAAAGAAATCTTGTTTCGTTTACTAGATATCGTTAAAAGAACTTTAATGACCCAACATTTCAATAAATCATAAAAAACCAAGGAGTGACGTCATGATGACGTCATTGCAATTTTTCGATATAACACTTCCCGACTTAGATGCATACCAAGTTTCAACTCAATCGGACTTAGGGTTCGTTCATAATTGATGTCTGAAGTTTGCCCCTTTAAGACACTGTCACGTAACACCTGATGACGTCATGATGACGAAAAGTTTCGGCGCACATTGACGCTATTGGGACTTTGTTTTGACCAAGTTTGGTTAAGATCGGCTGTTTAAAAAAGGCCAAAGTGGGGTCGAGAATGCCCCTGTGCTTTGTCTATGGGAATTCCAACGACAAGAAGAAGAAGAAAAAACTAGAGGTTGTGTCTGTTGAAAACAGAACACATGGCTTTTCCGCATGTATGATACATAGAAAATTTCTCAAATTAATACACATCTCTTTTTTTTATTAAGACATATGGTTTTTATAAAATTTTCCATTTTTCAATGTAGAAAACTGAAGTTTAAATAACCCATTTAGTTGCAGGGTTTATGGAAGATGTTCATTGCTTGTCAATTAGAATTGTGTCACAAAGATGAAAGAATCATGATCATAGCTTTTACCACTTTCAAATGAGGAGCTACTTCCGGTTTGACCGGAAGTAGAGGTCACAGGAGGTCAAGCAATGTGTCACAAAGAAAGACCTTACCTAACATATAGTTTTGGTGAAAGAATCATGATCATAGCTTTTACCACTTTTAAATGAGGAGCTACTTTCGGTTTGACCAGAAGTAGAGGTCACAGAGGTCAAGCAATGTAACACAAATGAAAAACCTTGCCTTACATCGAGTTTTGGTGAAAGAATCATGATCATAACTCTTATCACTTTTAAATGAGAAGCTACTTCCGGTTTGACCGGAAGTATAGGTCAGAGAGGTCAAACAATGTATCACAAAGAAAGACCTGGGCCTAACATTCACTTTTGGTGAAAGAATCATGATCATACCTCTTACCACTTTTAAATGAGGAGCTACTTCCTGTTTGACCGGAAGTAGAGGTCACAAAGGTCAAGCAATGTGTCACAATGAAAGACCTTGCCTAACATTGACTTTTGGTGAAAGAATCATGATCATACCTCTTACCACTTTTAAATGAGGAGCTACTTCCTGTTTGACCGGAAGTAGAGGTCACAAAGGTCAAGCAATGTGTCACAATGAAAGACCTTGCCTATCATTGACTTTTGGTAAAAGAATTATAATCCTAGCTCTAACCACTTTTAAATGAGGAGCTACTTCCTGTTTGACCGGAAGTAGAGGTCACAGAGGTCAAGTAATGTGTCACAAAGAAAGACCTTGCCTTACATTGTCTTTTGGTGAAAGAATCATGATCGTAGCTCTTACCACTTTTAAATGATGAGCTACTTCCTGTTTGACCGGAAGTAGAGGTCACAGAGGTCAAGCGAAATATTGGGAGCGCTGTGGACAATGCCTGTTAGGAGTGGAAGAAGCTTTATGGATGTAGGCCGAAGTATCCAGTATTAGATGATGGTTGAGATGCATTCGACGAAGAGTCAGTCGGGTAGCATTTATAGAAGCATCAGGAGATCCAACAGCAAAACGTTCGCCTTGTGGCCTGCTTTGAAGGCTTCCTCATTGTAATCTGATAGCTGCATGACTTGATGGACTGTGTTGTGTCTTTTCCGGAAACCAGCCCTCTTGTGTATGGGAGCTGAGGTTTGACCATAGGTTCAAGCATGTTCTACCTCCATGGTTAATCAAGACGGGCAAGGAGAAGTCGTCTCAGCAAGTTGACTGGCACACAAAGGAGCAAGATGGTGGCAATACTTCTTGGGATTTTCAACGGGCTTGTTAGGCTTTGGAATGGTAATAATTGCAGCTTTGGGCAAGATCTTGGCTATTGCCATGCCTGGTTATATGCACATAGAACAAAAATGTTGTCTCTTGATTTGGTAGCTAGCAACTAGTGATTTCCTCTGCAGAGAAGGGCTCCGAGAGATGACTTTCAAGTGTTTTAACTGCAAGTGCGTGGACCTTGCTGGTGTCATAGAACCGTCCATTTGTCAGGAATGGGTTACTGTGATGAAATTAGATGTCACTGGACATCTGGTCAGTGTGGGGCCTCTGCCAGTAGGGCGGTTGAAAGTCTTTCATACAAGTCGGCTGGACTATGTAAAACCAATTCTTTGGACAGTCTGATAAGGGGGGGGGGGGCGTGGCGTCGGTGTGAGGCGGGGGTTGTACACCCGCAGGTTTTCATTTTGTATTTTTGTACGTTTGTATGTATATATATGTATTAGCCTATGTGCACAAACGTCTATGGAAGTCCGACCCAGCTACATGATCATAGCCCCAGGTCTGAGACTCATCTGACGCTTGTTCTTAGTCCATGTTTTCACAAACATCCCATACAAGACGAACCAATATTAACTTTCGTAGCATGGGCTAGGTGTCATTACACAAATCTACAATCATGTTTTTCACGTGCTGACATGACATATAATTTCTTTGAATGCAATGAGATGAAAGTTTGCATTAAGGAGAAAGCGGTTATTTAAAATTAAATATGGCAGCCACGTCAGAGCTTTAAAATTACAACTTCAATACGTTGCCTTCAAAATAATCATCCTAAATAATTATGTCCATAAGTAAAAGTCACTACAATGAATATCATGGATACAAATCTCACTCTGAGAGGTGAATTATTTGGAATACAAGCGATTTGAACATGATTATTTTGCCCAATACTGGGGTTTGGGCGGCCATTTTGATGACGTCACAGTTAGACCCCTTCCTGAAGTTGGATTTTTCTCGATTTTTGATATTTTGTTTGTCTGACCTCATACTACAAGAAAATGCCATAAAACCTTCTGTTGCAATTTTTTTGGGGTTAGTGCACATTTTGTCATAGATTGACTCTACTACATATATAATCCAGGCAATCAACCAACCCAGCGCGCCTTGCATTTATGTTGTTTAAATCGTATGTTTTATTTATAATGACCAATATTTTCACGTACAGAGCAACCTACATCGATGGCATTTCGATTAAGATTTGGTGCTGGTATTTAATGATATATAAAAAGACTAGCGTGCAAAATGTGTACGGCAAGATGTAAACTTAGTTTTGAGTCACGCACTCTGACATTACATGTACTTGTACATGTACACCCACATGTTCATGTACATATATGTCATGCGTCATATGTTTTGTACATATGTGACCATATTTTCACGTAATCTGTGACCATGTCTCAATGTAGAAATTGGTTTAACCCATTTTAGTTGCAGGGTTATAATATAGCCCCTGTCATTCAGTTGGACATACGATGACATCATTATGATGACGTTTGAGAACCTGAGTGCTTTTGAGGATACATCATTATGCAAATGACACGAAATCATTTTGCGAATACAGCGTATTATACAACATCATTAGCGAATACAAAATCATTAGCCAATACAAAATCATTTACGATTACAAATTCATTTGCAAATAGAAAATCATTAGTGAATACAAAATCATTTGCGAATACAAAATCATTTAATGCAAGTACGTAATCATTTTGCGTATTCATTTGTCGAAGACGATATCATTTCCTAATACGCAAAATGATTTTGTATTCGTTAATGATGATCTTCTTAGACTTTCTTGAAGGCGATATCAAATTGCGAATACAAAATCATTTGCGAATATGAATATGCAAATACAAAATCAGTTACGAATACAAAATCATTTTGCGTAATCGCATATCGTCTACGACAAATGATTGCGTGAAGACGATATCTTTTATGAAGACGAAATCATTTGCGAATACAAATCATTTGGAGAACATAATTGCATGAAACATATTTGCTTCCATAATGAAATTTAGTATTAAACTGATTGCCACGTATAGAAAAAGCCGCCTACAAAGTCCAGGGCAAAGGACGTGACATTTACTTGTTTCATGTGTAAAACTGCGCTGACCAAATTGCCACGTACAAAAAGACAAACTCGATCGATCATTTAAGTTTTTCTATCTAACTCTTCCCAAGTATTATATAGTCCGATACTTAACACGACCCATCGATAGCATTTCGATTAAGATTTGGTGCTGGTATTTAATGATATATAAAAGGACTTACGTGTGTGGCGGAATTCCCAATCGAATCCAATTCAAATTCAGAAGTATGGAGAGAGGTTCACCATCTATGATGAAAGTTCTCCAACTCCGAACTCAAATCATACCACAGACCCGGGAAATGATACGAGCAGTCTCGGGCCCAGGGATGCAAGCTCGTTTGGCGGAAATATACCGCCCGATTGGTTACTGATTATCTCGGTGGCACTTTTACTGGGGCGGAGCAGGGTAACTCTGGGGGGAGGACACTGGAACAAAGGGACTCAAACACAGCTCTTTGTGTTAACTTCTCTTATTTCCTCCTGGGCAATTCTCTTTATTACCACCTGGTAATTCTCTAGTGGAAATTATATTTCCTTGCTCTGCCCTTTAACAAACCTTTAATATCCCTTTAAACAAACCTTGTGCTCGTCGAGTGTACCCCTCAAGTGATCGATCCAGTTTCAACTGTACGCAAAGCTGCAACCAAACATGCAGGCGCGAGCACGCCGATTGTTTCGCAGTGTCTCTGTTTGAGTTCCCTTACCAGTTGGACTACTCGACTAATACGAACAGCTATCAGTTAACCTCTGTGGTTAACCCTTAGCCAATCTCTGTGATCGACTGTCTGAGCCATTCAAGTTCTCTATGAACTCCCGATAAGCCGCCACTTCGTCACAACTATTCTAAAAGGTATACTCAAATCACTACAACACAATCGTAAGCAAGCAATTTACACAAGCAGTAAACCTATCAGCACAATGATTAACACTGGATCACTCACCGGAACCATGCACTCAACAAGTTACACATTATGCGGAAGTAAGGTCGAAGAAGTACTGTAAGCCCGGCGGACCATCACAGCGAAACACACTCGCCACGGCACGTAAGCCTGCTTCACGTCTCGCCGTCCGCTCCTTACACACAACTCCACCTTCGACTACGCTACCAGGATCCTGAATACCATACCCGGTCCGCTGTCTCCGAGCAAGCCAGCCAGACCATGCCGCCCTCGTGACCCCCAGGCACCGCCCAACCACTGTGATTGGTCGCCGCCCGGATATCACGCACCCGGCAGCATGATCCGAGTGACCTGCCCGACCCAGATTGGCCACACACCCTGTCACTCACTCCGCAAACTTTCCTACAACTTTCCCACGAAATAAAGTTCAATAACTTCACCTATTTCCGGACAAATTAGACTTGTGCTGGTCCACCCAATCTCGTCACATGTGCAAACTATGGCAAGTTGTAAACGACGTTTTGTTTCACGCAATCGGACATGTGCATTGTATATGTTAGACACAGTGAATTGCGTACGTAGGCCTACATGTACACTGTACATAGTGTATGGGGAATTGATCGAGCTTCATGCTTTGTACAACGACCATGTTCACGTAATCTGTGTACAAAGTGAACGGGCTATAAAATATATTTTAAAAATCATATAAAATCAAGTTTTGACGTCATGATGATGAAAAGTTTCGGAAAACATCTACCCTATATGGACTTCACTCAGACCAAGTTTGGTTAAGATCGGCTGTTTTAAAGTAACCAAAGTGCCGCGGAGAAAAATCTGTGTACAAAGTCTATGGGCCACAGAACAAACTCAAATACAATACTAGAGTTTATGGCTGTTGGAAACAGCACATAAGGCTTTTCCGCATACGATATAATTAAATGCTTTATTAATAAGATGCTACTTCAGGTTCTTGATTCTCGTTCTTACCTCTTTTAAATGGGTTGCTTCTTCTGGGGTTTGTTCAAACTGAATTGGCATAATAAAGTTTGCCCCTTTAAGGCCCTGTCACGTGACACACAATTTTTGCATTTTTGAATTAATTTAACTACACATCGTATATTTCATAGATGACCATAATTTATTTTCAAGTACAAAACTCTGTTCACAAACAAAAACACATGTATACGAAGTATGTGGATCATTGCAATTCTTTCATACAACTAAGTTCCCACAGCCATACACCGATCGTTACACGTTTTGAAATGAAAGATTTACGTGTATGGCAACATGTACGAAGTTTTGTATTTTGAATCAATCGGACATTACATGTCATCACATGTTTTACACGGGGAAAAGACGTACATGTTGTGTATATGGGAATTGATCCAATAACACATCGAATGTTTTATAAATGACCATCACCATATCATACTCTGTTCAGTGTTCACAAACAAAAGCACATGTACGAATCCATGGATCATTGCAGTTTTTTCTTACACAACTCATCTATTAAGATGTATTTATAAGCTTAAGAGCACCCATGAAATGACATACAATACTCCGCAACCTACATCGATAACATTTCGGTTAAGATTTTATGGTTTGTAAATAATATTGAAAAAAGACAAGTACATGTATTGTTTATGGCAATAAACACGTAAGTTTTAAATACTGTATACAATGTTTTACACACGTTTGGGGGAATTGAGTCACATCGTACCATTTTACTATGACCATTATTTTCATGTCAATCGGGTAGCGTGAGAAAAAAACCCAACAAGTTGTTGTACGGCATGAACTTGACAGGAGCATGCCGTGGACCGTATACATACTTTGACATCCAAACGTACCAACTTACATGTACACCGATGGAATTCTGGTCTAGTAAGATTTTGTTTGAACATGATATAAAAGTATATGAGGAAAAATACAGTTTCAGTCAACGGTCAATCTGACATCACGTCCGGGCCCGGCCCATGGCACCTCGAAAATTGTTTCATCGATCATGCCTTCAAAATCCTTTTGTCGAAAACATTACGTCAACTCACAAACATTGCGTCAACTCGCAAACATTACGTCAACTCGCAAACAATCCGTCAACTCGCAAACATTACGTCAACTCTCAAACATTACGTCAACTCGCAAACATTACATCAACTCAGAAACATTGCGTCAACTTGCAAACATTACGTCAACTCGCAAACAATCAGTCAACTTGCAAACATTACGTCAACTCGCAAACATTACGTCAACTCGCAAACATTACGTCAACTCGCAAACATTACATCAACTCGCAAACATTACGTCAACTCGCAAACATTACGTCAACTCGCAATCATTACGGCAACTTGCAAACATTACGTCAAGTCACAAACATTACGACAACTCACAAACATTACGTCAATTGACTCGCAAACATTTTGTAAATAATTCTGAAAATTCAACAGACATACGGATTCGACAATGAACATGTAAGTTTTACATACTGTAAACAATGTTTTACACATATTTTGGGAAATTGAGTCAATCGAGCATCACATCGTATGTTTTACTATGATCATTATTTTCATGTCAATCGGGTAGCGTGAGAAAGATTGAAAAATTTATAAAAAATTAATTGATGAAGTCGTCATGACTTCATTATTACAATCGCCAACCTCTATTTCCCAAACCTACCAATTTTCGAGGCGATCGGCCGGTGCATGGTGGTTGCCACTATAAAACGGCCGTGTAAAACGGACCACCTTGTACTAACAATGGTCGTCCAGCGGACGGTTTTTTGCATTGAAATAGGCCTACGGAATAGAATATTTATACAAAATTATATCGAGAACATGAAATCACTCTGATGACACTAAAGTCTAGGGGAAAGGACGTAACAATATGTCACGTAATTTGTTCATGTGTAAAACTGATCATATTGCCACGTACAAAAAAAACAAATTATGGATCATTGCACTTTTCCATACAACTCTTCCCAAGTATTAAGTTGTACATGTATAGCTAATATTAACACGACCCATAAAATGACGTGCAATACGGCAACCTACATCGACCATTTCGATATTTGGTGCTGGTATTTAACGATATATAAAAAAAGTCTTACATGAAAATGTCTATGGGAAGATTATAAACGAAGTTTCGAGTCATGCAATCCGCGGACATTATTATGAATGCCATACACACAGTGCAGTGAAATACGTACGTACAGTGCAGTGTACATGTATGGGGAGAGTTGAGTCATCCGAGCATCATATGTTTTGTATACGACCATATTGTCACGTAATCTGTGTACAAAGTTAACGGGCTGTGAGAAATATTACAAAATTCATATAAAATCAAGATATGACGTCATGATGTCGAAAAGTTTCGTGAGACAACTACCCTATATGGACTTCCTTCAGACCAAGTTTGGTTAAAATCGGCAATTTAAAAGTAGCCAAAGTGCCGCAGAGAAAAAGTCTATGGTAACTCAAGCGACAAGAAGAAGAAGAGGAAGAAGAACTAGAGTTTATGGCTGTTTGAAACAGCAAATAAGGCTTTTCCGCATATGATATAAATTGCTTGTCAATCAGATCGAATTGTGTCATTAGAAAGAACTTCCCTTACATTGACATTTGGCGAAAGAATCATGATCAAAGCTCTTACCACTTTAAAATGACAAGCTACTTCCTGTTTGACCGGAAGTACAGGTCACAGAGGTCAAGCTATGTGTCACAAAGAAAGATCTTGCCTAACATTGATATTTAGTGAAAGAATCATGATTTTAGCTCTTACCACTTTTAAATTAGGAGCAACTTCCGGTTTGACCGGAAGTAAAGGTCACCTAGGTCAACTTATGTATCACAATGAAAGACCTTGCCTAACATTAACTTTTGGTGAAAGAATCATGATCCTAGCTCTTACCACTTTTAAATGAGGAGCTACAAAGCCAAAAACATCCCTCTGCAAAGAGGAAAAAATTTAAAAGTGGTAAGAGCTTTGATCATGATTCTTTCACCAAAAGTCAATGTTAGGCAAGGTCTTTCTTTGTGACACATTACTTGACCTCTGTGACCTCTACTTCCGGTCAAACAGGAAGTAGCTTCTCATTTAAAAAATGGTAAGAGCTATGATCATGATTCTTTCACCAAAAGTCAATGTTAGGCAAGGTCTTTCTTTGTGACACAATATCTGACCTCTGTGACCTCAGATTCCGGTCAAACAGGAAGTAGCACCTCATTTAAAAGTGGTAAGAGCTATGATCATGATTCCTTCGTCAAAAGTCGATGTTAGGCAAGGTCTTTCTTTGAGATACAAATATGACAAATTCAAGCTAGTTTATGATTAAAGGATCACACTTCAAATGTATAAAACATCAGATCATAATCAACTGTCTTTTGTGTGTTTAAGGTCATGACAATTTTTGTTTCAATTAAAGCGGAAACGGAAAAGCCTTGTGTTCTGTTTTCAACAGACACAATCTCTAGTTTTTTTTTTTGAAAATGGCTTCTTTGACTGGAGTGATCCGTACCTTGTTTTAGGGGTGGTCAGCTGAGAATGAGTATAACTCAAAAATTCAACCGTCACCCTACCATAAAATGAAAAGAAAATGAAAGGTTACATGTTCATCATCATTTTTCTGTGCAACTTGAACAGCTGTGAGAGTTCTGTATATTTGTTAACGATTTTTGAAGTTTGGGGATTTATCACTGTTGTCCGCGGGAGTTTATTTACTTGGGTGCAACCTTACGTACTGAAAACGGTATAAGTAGATTGCTGCGCGTGCGTGGTTGTCTGGTCAAAACACGGGTCAAAACCAGCATTTACGCTGCTTTGCTGGAAACTATGATAAGGAAGTAAATGAAAAAACGGCATATATAATCCAGGCAATCAAACATCTGAACGCGCCTTGTATTTATGTTGTTGACATCGTATGTTTTATTTAATGACCGATATTTTCACGTACAGAGCAACCTACATCGATAGCATTTCGATTAAGATTTGGTGCTGGTATTTAATAATATATAAAAGGAATTACGTGCAAACTATGGCAAGTTGTAAACTACGTTTTGTGTCACGCAATCGGACATGTGCATTGTATGTTACACACAGTGAATTGCGTACGTAGGCCTACATGTACACTGTACATAGTGTATGGGAAATTGATCGAGCTTTATGTTTTGTACAACGACCACGTTCACGTAATCTGTGTACAAAGTGAACGGGCTATAAAATATTTTTAAAAAATCATATAAAATCAAGTTTTGACGTCATGATGATGAAAAGTTTCGGGGCACAACTACCCTATATGGACTTCATTCAGACCAAGTTTTGTTAAGATCGGCTGTTTAAAAGTAACCAAAGTGCCGCGGACAAAAATCTGTGTACAAAGTCTATGGGCCACAGCACAAACTCAAAAAAAATACTAGAGGTTGTGTCTGTTGAAAACAGAACACATGGCTTTTCCGCATATGATATAGAAAATTTCTCAAATTGTATCACTTATTTTGTCAGTTTAAGACATGTGGTTTAAAAGTATCAATTATTTCAATGTAGAAAACTAAAGTGATATCGTCTTCGGGAAATGATTTCTCGTTTTAATCAAAAGAGGGCGTTATTCAAAACCGCGCGCTCGGAAAACTGAATCCTGCATTACGGGTGCAGCCAAGTAAATACATGTAGTGGCAAAATGGGTCCGCCGAGCTCATTCATAAAAGTTAAGCACTCAATATATTTGAAATAAGAGAGTTGTGAGAGCTATGGAAATGAAGGATTGAAGAAATATGGCACTGGACCTCCTGCCCGGTCTCTGGGCTTCCATTTGTGACCATTTTTGATGCAATTGGGTGAGAAAGTGGGTCTATTTCAGCCGCTTTGCAGAGGGATGGTTTTTTTGTGAAAATGGCTTCTTTGACTGGAGTGATCCATACCTTGTTTTAGGGGTGGTCAGCTGAGAATGAGTATAACTCATAAATTCAACGGTCACCCTACCATAAAATGAACAGAGAATGAAAGGTTACATGTTCATCATCATTTTTCTGTGCAACTTGAACAGCTGTGAGAGTTCTGTATATTTTTCAACGATTTTTGAAGTTTGAGGATTTATCACTGTTGTCCACGGGAGTTTATTTACTTGGGTGCAACCTTACGTACTGAAAACGGTATAAGTAGATTGCTCCGCGTGCGTGGTTGTCTGGTCAAAACACGGGTCAAAATCAGCATTTACGCCGCTTTGCTGGCAACTATGATAAGGAAGTAAATAAAAAAATGGCATATATAATCGAGGCAATCAAACATCTGGACGCGCCTTGTATCTATGTTGTTTAAATCGTATGTTTTATTTAATGACCAATATTTTCACGTACAGAGCAACCTACATCGATAGCATTTCGATTAAGATTTGGTGCTGGTATTTAATGATATATAAAAGGAATTACGTGCAAACTATGGCAAGTGTAAACGACGTTTTGTGTCAAGGAATCGGACATGTGCATTGTATGTTATACACAGTGAATTGCGTACGTAGGCCTACATGTACACTGTACATAGTGTATGGAAAATTGATCGAGCTTTATGTTTTGTACAACGACCACGTTCACGTAATCTGTGTACAAAGTGAACGGGCTATAAAATATTTTTAAAAAATCATATAAAATCAAGTTTTGACGTTATGATGATGAAAAGTTTCGGGGCACAACTACCCTATATGGACTTCATTCAGGCCAAGTTTGGTTAAGATCGGCTGTTTAAAAGTAACCAAAGTGCCGCGGAGAAAAATCTGTGTACAAAGTCTATGGGCCACAGAACAAACTCAAAAAAAATACTAGAGGTTTATGGCTGTTGTGAACAGCACATAAGGCTTTTCCGCATATGATATCAACTGCTTATCAATAAGAATTGTGTCACTAAGAACGACCTTCCCTAACGTTGCCTTTTGTTAAAAGAATCATGATTAAAATGATTACCACTTTAAAATGAGGAGCTACTTCCTGTTTGACCGGAAATAGAGGTCACAGGGGTCAAGCAATGTAAAACAAAAGAAAGACCTTGCCTAACATTAACTTTTGGTGAAAGAGTTATGATCATAGCTCTGACCATTTTTAAATGAGGAGCTACTTCCTGTTTGACCGGAAGTAGAGGTCACAGAGGTCAAGCAATGTGTCACAAATGAAAGACCTTGCCTAACATTGTCTATTGGTGAAAGAATCATTATCATAGCTCTTACCACTTTTAAATGAGGAGCTACATCCTGTTCGACAGTAAGAAGAGGTCACAGAGGTCAAGTAATGTGTCACAATGAAAGACCTTGCCTAACATTCACTTTTGGTGAAAGAACCATGATCCTAGCTCTTACCACTTTTAAATGAGGAGCTACTTCCTGTTTGACCGGAAGTAGAGGTCACAGAGGTCAAGCAATGTTTCACAAAGAAAGACCCTGCCTAATAATCACTTTTGGTGAAAGAATCAACTTCATATCTCAAACCGTTGATTTTTTATTGATTTTTAAAGATTTTGATTATTAAATTTGAATTGCTTGTCACATGACACCTGATGACGTCATGATGACGAAAAGTTTCGGGAGACAACTACCCTATATGGACTTCCTTCAAACCAAGTTTAGTCAAAATCGGCTGTTTACAAATGACCAAAGTGGCGCGGAAACAAAAACAAAGGGTTTTCGCTGAAGCGGAAAACCCAACTAGAGTTTATGGCTGTTGAAAACAGCACATAAGGCTTTTCCGCATATGATATAAATTACTTATCAATACGAATTTTGTCACTTAAAACGAATTTCCCTTACATTATTTGCCTTTTGGTAAAAGAATTATGATCCTAGCTCTAACCACTTTTAAATGAGGAGCTACTTCCTGTTTGACCGGAAGTAGAGGTCACAGAGGTCAAGTAATGTGTCACAAAGAAAGACCTTGCCTTACATTGTCTTTTGGTGAAAGAATCATGATCGTAGCTCTTACCACTTTTAAATGATGAGCTACTTCCTGTTTGACCGGAAGTAGAGGTCACAGAGGTCAAGCGATGTGTCACAAAGAAAGATCTAGCCTAACATTGATATTTAGTGAAAGAATCATGATTGTAGCTCTTACCACTTTTAAATGAGGAGCTACTTCCTGTTTGACCGGAAGTAGAGGTCACAGTGGTCAAGCAATGTTTCACAAATAAAAGACCCTGCGTAACAATCACTTTTGGTGAAAGAATCCACTTAATATCTCAATCCGTTGATTTGTTGTTGATTTTTAAAGATTTTGATTATTAAATTCAAATCGCTGGTCACGTGACACCTGATGACGTCACAATTACGAAAAGTTTCGGCAAACAACTACCCTATAGGGACTTCCTTCTGACCAAGTTTTGTAAAAATCGGTTATTTAAAAGTGACCAAAGTGGCGCGGAGAATGCCCCTGTACAAAGTCTATAGGAAATCAAAATGGAAGAAGAAGAAGAAGAAACTAGAGATTGTGTCTGTTGAAAACAGAACACATGGCTTTTCCGCATGATACATAAAACATTTGTCAAATTAATGCACATCCATTATTTTGTTTGATTAAGACATATGGTTTAAAGGTATCCATATTTCAATGTAGAAAATTTAAGTTTGACCCATTTGTTGCTGGGTTTATGGAACACATTGACATTTAGAATTGTGTCACAAAGAATAACCGTGCCTAACATTGACTTTTGGTGAAAGAATCATGATCACCTTTGTTGAAAACATTACGTCAACTCACAAACATTGCGTCAACTCGCAAACATTACGTCAACTCGCAAACATTACGTCAACTCGCAAACATTGCGTCAACTCGCAAACATTGCGTCAACTCGCAAACATTGCGTCAACTCGCAAACATTACGTCAACTTGCAAACATTACGTCAACTCGCGAACATTACATCAACTCGCAAACATTACATCAACTCGCACACATTGCGTAAACTCGCAACCCTTACGTAAACTCGCAAACATTACGTCAACTGGCAAACATTACATCAACTGGCAAACATTACGTCAACTGGCAAACATTACGTCAACTCGCAAACATTTTGTGCACAATTCTGAAAAGTCAACACTCAACAGACATACGGACTCGACAATGAACATGTAAGTTTTACATACTGTAAACAATGATGTTTTACACATGTTTTGGGAAATTGAGTCAATCGATCGAGCATCACATCGTATGTTTTACTATGATCATTATTTTCATGTCAATCGGGTAGCGTGGGAAAGATTGAAAAATTTATAAAAGATTAAGTGATGAAGTTGTCATGACTTCATTCTTAATCGCCAACTTCTATTTCCCAAACCTACCAATTTTCGAGGCGATCGGCCGTTCCTTCTATGTGTTATTAAAATTGTTTGAAAATGATATAAAAAAAGACGTACGTGCATTGTCTATGAGGAAAAATATAGTTTTGAGTCAACGGTCAATCGGACATTACGTCCCGGCCCAAAGCCCAGTGCGCAAGCCACGCCATCGGGCCGCCGGCGGCTCAGCAGCGGCGCCCATATCCACCGACCGTGGTCTGCCGGTGCATGGTGGTTGCCACTATGAAACGGCCGTGTAAATACCACCGCGTGTACTAACAATGGTCGTCCAGCCGAGGTCGGGCCGATGGGGGACCGACGCTGACTGTATTTTGCCTATAAATAGGCCTACTGAATAGAATATTTATACAAAATTATATCAAGAACATGAAATCACTCTGATGACACTTAAGTCTAGGGAAATGGCGTGATATAATTCAATTTGTTCATGTGTAAAACTGATCATTATTGTCACGTACAAAATAACAAATTATGGATCATTGCACTTTTCCATACAACTCTTCCCAAGTATTACGTTTTACATGTATAGCTAATATTAACGCGACCCATAAAATGACGTACAATACGGCAACCTACATCGATAGCATTTCGATATTTGGTGCTGGTATTTAACGATATATAAAAAAGTCTTACATGAAAATGTCTATGGGAATTAGATTATAAACGAAGTTTTGATCGAGTCACGCAATCCGCGGACATTATTATGAATGCCATACACACAGTGCAGTGAAATACGTACGTACAGTGCAGTGTACATGTATGGGGAGAGTTGAGTCATTCGAGCATCATATGTTTTGTACACGACCATATTGTCACGTAATCTGTGTACAAAGTTAACGGGCTGTGAGAAATATTAAAAAAATCATATAAAATCAAGATATGACGTCATGATGTCGAAAAGTTTCGGGAGACAACTACCCTATATGGACTTCCTTCAGACCAAGTTTGGTTAAAATCGGCTGTTTAAAAGTGACAAAAGTGCCACCTAGAAAAAGTCTATGGTAACTCAAGCGACATGAAGAGGAAGAAGAAAGAAAAAAAAACAGAACAGAAATAAAGGCTTTTCGCTTGCGCGAAAAAGCCAAAAAAAAACAGAACAAAAACAAAGGGTTTTCGCTGAAGCGGAAAACCCAACTAAAGGTTGTGTCTGTTGAAAACAGAACACAGGGCTTTTCCGCTTATGATATAAAAAAATCGTCACAACCTTATACACACAAAGACATTTGATTAAGATATAAAGCTTTATCACCTTTAATCTTAGTCACGTAATTTGGTTGTGTTTGTGTCACAAGGAAAGACCTTGCCTAACATTGACTTTTGGCGAAAGAATCATGAATGATCCTAGCTCTTACCACTTTTGAATGAGGAGCTACTTCAAAAATCGTATGCTTTTAGTCTAGAAAAATGCATTCATCTGATAGCGACTATTGCGGCGGACAGATATTATGCATAAAAAATATATGCACGCGCGCGATGTATAAAACAAAACTTGAGAGATCATCTGGCATAATTCGGCTTCCGTACAACAACCACCGTTCTGCGCATGTCTTAGGCCGCGTTCCGACGGCTACAGTCAATGGCTAGTGGCTGCCATATGTAAGTACGTAATTTGCAGCCGCAGCCAGATAATTGGGACACGGGCTTACATTTTGGTCGTGTATCCTGTCTCAATGAGAGTGTTTACTAGCTACAGCTTGGAGGAGAACAATGTATTCATGACAACACAGTGTTTTTTCACCACGCGAAGTAAGTAGGTTGAAATGTTGCTTTATGAAATAAAAATGTTTGTTTTTGTGTATATTTCAGTGAGTAGTGCGAGGTACATGTACCATCTAAGTCTTTATAAACTAGCGTCTGTTGCGATTGCCATAATATGTTTGAAGAGGAATTCGGTTAACAAATAATTTAAAGCAAACCAAAGGGAAGGGTGTTGTTTCGTTCATGTGCATGGCCGGGGTAACGTTAGGCATTGTTGTTACTATTCAACCTGTGCTGTGTAATGTCTTCTTGTTGTGGTTCTGTTGCACTTTGTACTACTCACTAGGCCTATGTGAACATGTAAAGCTATGCCTATGTAGGGGGTTCCTGAAGTTAAGTACACTCAGGCTAGGTTTAGTACACTCAGGTAGACTGGTACCCAGCTTCTACTTACCTAGAATTTAGGTGAGTAGAAGCTGGGTACTAGCTAACTCGAGTGTACTAAAACTACTAAACTTCAGGAACCCCCTATGTTGAGTAGGTTGTATTATCTTGTATAGTTTTGCTTTATTTAGGATCTATCCATAGGGGGCCTAGCAATTCATTTATTTGATGAAAATTAAACATGGATAATAACAAATTGTTTTATTATTAATGATGTTCAGTATAAATTAATTGTTGTCGGAGGAAAAACTCCATTGTATAATTCAGACTTTTTCAGTTGATCCTACTAGTATACTGCATTACTAAAAGTAATAGTAGTGGCAGTGCTGGGGCAACAATAGTATTTCAGAATGTTTTTTTTTTCCATGATTCTGATATGAACTTATGAAGGTATTTTGATTGATTCTGGGGGACGTCTGCTTATATTAATTTTTTCCTTTTTTTGTTTACATAAACATTATGTCCTACATACGTGTACAATATTGTGCTGTAGTCCAAAGTAGCACAATTTTTGACTGTTGGGTTTATAACCAGTGGCTTCACATTGCAAACAAAAAGTTAGGAATTGAATGTAAGTGATCTTACTTGTGTTTGAATCATATTCAACATTTTATGTAAAATGAAGGAGTTTTAGTGAATGGTTTATATTTCTGTTATTGATTTGTTATGAGTCTGTCAATGCCAATATTCGCAATAAGACAATTATGAAAATCATGATGATTTTGTATTTTTAATACTTTTTTTGCACTTTTCGAGTACACAAAAGTTATTATTTTTGTTCTGATTATGTTTTTGTGCTTTGAAGTAATATCTGCCCTTTATACTATACTTGGACATTTATGTCTCTTGTGTATGTCACTTGAATAGCATTTCAGTATAGAGGTAATCAAACGGTGTCTTTGTAACTTGTTAACAATTATTATGAAAAACCTTGAACAAGATAGTATATGAATATGCTTTGAAATAAACAACTACGCAAGGCCTCGGAAGTTGACGGGATTTGCTCAAGTCAAGAAGACCGAAGAAGCTTGACTGAAGGAGGACTTGAACCTGCAACCTCCCGGTTACTGAACCAGCACTCGACTGTCCCGCATTTTCCAGCCCTACATTCTCAGTGTCTTAAATTGTACTTTTTTTTGGTTTTCAGTCAGAAGCTATGGAAGGAGACATTACTGTATGCTGCTATATCCGAAGGAACAATTTAATCATTGTAGCAACAAACTTCAGGAATCTCCCAAAGGGGTCTGGCTTATTTTGTATAAAAACACTTTCAAACAAACCAGAACGGGAACTGACATTAATTGATATTCAGACAACCGAAACACTGAAGTCATTTAAAGAAAAAGAACAAATCACTGACTGATGCAGTTGAACCTAAAAAACATGAATGATTAAAAATAATATAAAAGACAACCCTCAATGAATGGGCCATCTTGCTTGCTACAGTGTAAATAGTGTGGGTTAGGAAAACATCCCTTTAATGTGTTGTCTGTCTACTGATGTTTAATGTGTTTTTTTTTTCTTTTCAATTTGTTTTCAGGACAAAATGCCAAAGTTCCAGAGATCTAACACGGTGAAGGATGAAGTGCAGTTCCGGAGGATGAGGAGGCCCGTTGGAGGAGTGTCTGTTTTTTCTCACACTTACATGTTTGTGTCTGACTTCTCTAGCCTTTCTTTTCTCAGCTCTTGTGTTTCTCACTCTATTTCTGGCTATTCCTCTTTCCTTTCCTTTCCCACTCAAGTCCACACTGGGCTTGTGACTCAAGCACTCTTGCTTGAGGACGTTGCTGAGAACCAGGCACCAGTGCTTGCTATCAGCAACAGCCATAAATTAAAGTTGAATAATAAGAAGTTGAATAATAGTCATGGTTAAAAAAGCAATCGTCATGGTTTAAAAAGCTATCGTCATGGTTTAAAGAGCTATTATTGTCATGGTTATAAGAAATATGTTGAAAGAACGAGTTACCAGGAACGTGACATGAGCCATGAGACGAACGGTGAGGTGAACTTTGAGACGAGTCATAAGACATGCCATGAGGAAGGATGTAAGAGTCTAGAAAGCAGTCATGAGGTAAGCAGTCATGAGGTAAGCAGTCATGAGGTAAGCAGTCATGAGGTAAGCAATCATGAGGTAAGCAGTCATGGGGTAAGCAGCTGTGGAATGATGCATATGATGGGCTGTGTGAAGAGATGTAAGGTGAGGTTTAGAAGAAGTCATGATAAGAGTCATATTAGAAGATGCAACACAGGTCAGGATAAGTGTAAGAACCAGGTGAGAGGTGTATTCACAATACCATTGAAGCAGAAGTGTCCTCGTACATTGAAGAGAGAAGTGAGAGCAACATGTACATGTTCATAAAGTTGGAAGTGTCGTCAACAGAGGAAGAATCGGAAGTGTCAAACAACTGGATACACAGTTCCAAAGCGAGTAAGAATGACAAGAAAGGCCAAGAAACATATGATGTATAATTACAGAAGAAATGGTAAATCAATTGAGCAGCGTATGTCTAAGAAGGACAGACAAGTACACGAAGAAGTAATGAAATCTACATTTTGTCATACAAGAAGATGTATTAGCAAAGTTATCCATGTGAGACGGACTGTAAAAGGAAGGAGAGGAATGAAAAAGAATGTCTGGAAAATGTCCATGAAAGTCATGAAAGGAGGCAAGAAGAGAAAGACCTGTGTAGTAAGAGAGGCGAAAGTCAAGGACCTGGAAACAGAAAGTGATAATGGCAATGTGTGTTGGCTTTGTGATAAAAGTGATGGGTGTGGCAAAAGGAAGATACAATGTGATAAATGTTGTGTGTGGTTTCATACTATCTGTGCAGGTATGCTGAATATGAAGGAGCATTTGATTGGTAAGACATTCACTTGGGTTTGTTGTAAATGTGGACATAGTAATTACTCTGACAGTTTGTTTCACAATTTTGGTATTTGTACAGATGAGAATCAGTTTGACATGCCTTACAGTGCAGTAGACCAGTGTTCAGGTGGACCCATTGATCAAGTGTCTAACAAGGGGAACAGAAGGAATGATACACCAAAGACAGGAAATGGGTATGTTAAACTCAGTACTGGTAAACAGTCAATAAGACAACAGAGTGGTGGTTACTTCTTAAGAAAGAGGAAAACAATTTCACCTGATACTTCAAGTGAAAAGGAGAAATGTACCGATATTCAATCACAGCCCAGAGAGTGTCCAAAAAAGTGTAAAAAAACGTCAAAGTGAGAAATCCTTGCCCCTCATTGATGACACTAGACAAACAGAAAGTCACAGCAGAAACAAGGATGGCACTAAAAATGATGTCAAGAGAACTGGAATTAGATCTGTAAATAATGCCAGCAAATTAAATGTGACAGAAATACATCCAAATACCAGAAGAAAGAGAAAGGTTGATGCAGATTTGAAGAATAAGATGAATGAAATGCAGTCTAATGATGTGGTTAAACCTGCCAAAATGAAGTGTTGTAAGACAGTGAATAGTACAAAAATAAATCATGAAGCATTTGATCAATCAATTGTTGCTCAAGGTAGTTGTCATCAAGGAGATATACGGTTTGGAAGAAATATTGGAAAGCAATGTGTAGCCATGTCCTTGAGTGCAATTATGAAAAGTCAGATAAAATGTATGAATAATTGGGGAAGGAATGACATGGACAATGTGCTTAACACTGGCAATGAACTGTATGGATTGTTGCAGCAAAGTTCAACTATGAATAATGATTATCTGCTTATCAATGAATTACCAACTGATTTGAATGTGTATGAAAACAACTTTAGCATGAATTATGCGGAACCTGTAGTAGGAACATTCAATGATCAGGATTCAACTTTGGCAGAGTTCAACATGATTTCACTGAAACTAGCAATAGAACGAACAATTCAGAAATATCAAGCATGTTTCATATGTTTTCATGGAAATACTTTTGCAGTGATTTCCCACGGTGGAATTTATTATGTATTTGATTCACATTCCAGAAGTGTTCATGGCCGTCAAGTTCAAGATGGGACAAGCATTTTGCTCCGTTCATCAACATGGCAAGGTGTGTACAGGTATTGTACTGAACTTGGACATTCTATGAATCTGTCTGATAGTGAGCAATTTGAAATTACAGGTGTTAATATTTCCATTAGTCATGACCTCAGTATCTGTAGTGATCAACACAGTGACAATACTAACAGTGCTTGCACCAGTAGTTGTACACAAGGCGTAGGAACTCAATGTTTAAATTAGACACTGGAAACTAATGAAATTCAAAACAATGAAGAAATTTATGGGGTCAAAGAAAATACATCACACATTGTTTTGTCAGAACTTGATCATAAATTAAGTGGTGATAAGAAGAGTGATAATGATTTAGAAATTATACAGGTTACTGAACCAGTTGCTTTGAACTTTCTGCCACTAACTAAAAAAAGGAAGACTACATTGTGTCAAAAATTTGGGTTGAGCAAAGTATGTTTGAATACTGATGAGATTTCCACAAGATGTGAGAAAATGGGAAGGCCTGACACTATAAGGAAGATAAGAGGTGATTGGAACTGTTTCTTTAGAGCCATTTCTTGTGCTATATCAGGAACTGAAGGAAATCATAGACATGTGCGAACTCTTACTGTTAATCATTTGCTGAAATATGCTGATAAATTTAAGTGCTTTTTAAGGGAAGGTTTTTCTACGGTGCAAGATTATGTCGCTAGACAGAGGTTGTTTCATAACGGTACATGGGCTACAGAGGTAGAAATCATAGCAATGGCTGATATGTTGGGTACTGATTTATACACATATAGTGAGGCAACTAAGTGGTATTTGTTTTCTCGTTCATTCAGCAATACTGAGAGATTATCAGATTGTGGAATTTATTTGTATCATAGAAACGAAGTTCATTATGATTTAGTTGTGAATGTTCATGGACATGTTACAAGTAATGCAGGTGACAGTTTGGAAAATTGTTGTAACGGAAATTTGTTGTCTGAAAGTTCTTGTACGGACACAGTCGGTAATGTTCATGTAAATCAAAGTAACACTAGAAGGGAAGATATGCAAATGCATTCTCAGCATAAGCAAAAGAGACGTAAACGTGTAAATGTGGCATTGAAACGGAAATTAGACAGAGATAGAAAAAGAGAAAGATACAATAAAACAAGAAATGCAAAAATTGTAGAAGAGAATATTACATACAGGGAAAAGAAAAATGATGCAAAAAGAAAGAAATATGCTAATTGTAAAGAGTTCAGAGAAAATGTACTGGAATATGACAGGAATAAATATGCAAAAAATTGTGATAAAAAAAGGAAATTGTTTAAGGAGAGGTATCGCAAAGATAGCATGCATAGAGAAAGGAAGATTAGGAGTGAAAGAAATAAGTATTGTGAAGATAGCGCACATAGTGAAAGAAAACTTAACCATGACAAAACCAAGTATAACAAAGATAGTGTACTCGGAGAAAGAAAAGTTCAGAGTGAAAAAACTAAGTATCATCAGGATATTGGCCATAGACAAGAAAAGATTGATAGTACAAAAGCCTGGTATTATGAAGATGCTTCATATAGACAGAAAAAAATTAACAGTGCCAAAAATAAGTATCATAGTAAGCGAGTATACAGAAATGCTCTCATTAACTCTATCAAGAAAAAGTATTGGACTAATCATGTGTTCAAAGCAAATTTGATAAAAAATCTTAAATGCAAGTATCGTCATAATGCAGATTATCGTAAGAAAACAAAGCAGAGGGTTTTAAGACAAAGACGTATAAAAGCTCAACAAGCAAGGAATATGAGGAATGTCATCAGAAAATGGACAAATGAAGTGTCAACTGGACCTGAGTATGTTTGTGCAGTTTGTTGTAAACTTTTGTTTAAAAAGCAAGTCATTAGATGCAAAAAAGAAAAATATAGCATTAAAAGTTGTATATCTGACAAATATTTACATAAATGTGTATGTACAAAAGAGTGTGGAAATGAATGTCTTGTATCAAAATCCAGCAGGTCTAGATTATGGATATGTTACACATGTCATTACTCAAGAAGAAGATACCAGCAGAAGCATGTACAAATAATTTGGAATTGATAGACATTCCACAAGAATTTGATTGTTTGAATATATTAGAGGAGCATCTCATTGCAATTAATATACCATTCATGAAGCTTATAGCACTGCCCAAGGGAAAGCAAAATGCAGTTCACGGACCAGTTGTATGTGTACCATCTAACATTGCAGATACAGTGACAGCATTGCCAAGATGCAGAAATGAAAATCAGTTAATTCGAATAAAGTTAAAGAGAAAATTAACTTACAAAGGATATTATCAATATCAGTTTGTGACCAAGGAACATGTGGAAACTGCATTAAGTTATCTTAAGGAAAACAATGTATGGTATAAATATATTGAAATCAATTGTGATTGGAATGATCCCCTGTTAGATGAAGAACATGATGATGGAACATGAAGATGAAATGGTACATGAATCTGATGAATCAAATGTTAGTGATGAAGAAACAGATGAGGATCGTTTGTGTGGTATTCCACTTGATACGTGTTTACAGCCTATAGATATTGGACAAGAAGTGCTTGATCAATATTTTGACGATGTACTTTGTGTTGCACCTTGTGAAGGAAACAATCCAGTTAGAGTATTAATGGAGGAAGGTAATGAGGCCAAATGTTTTCCAGCATTATTCCCAGCAGGCTCACCTATATTTGATGATAAACGTGATGGAAAGTTGACACGCCTGAGATATTTTCATAATAGATTGATGAATGCAGATAACAGATTTGCCAAATGTACTCAGTATATCTTTTATGCCCAGTATTTATCAGAAATTGAAAAGGTCATGTCTGGTGTATCAATTGCTATGCGTCAAAGTTCAGGGAAAATGCAATATGGTGAAAGTGTGATTTCTAGCATGATTAAGGATAGAGATCAATTAAATGAAATTTTACAGTCTGATAGTGGATATACATTTTTGAAACCAATTAGAGGTACACCGTCATATTGGCAATCAACTCAGAGAGATGTCATGGCTATGATTAGACAACTTGGAATACCAACATGGTTTTGCTCATTTTCTGCAGCTGATATGAGATGGCCTGAAGTTATTAATACAATATTGAGACAACAAGGGGATTTCAGAACAATTGAAGATTTGGATTGGAATGATAAGTGTACAGTATTAAGAAGCAATCCAGTGACTGTGGCTAGAATGTTTGAGAATCGATTTCATACATTTTTGAAAGATGTTATCATGTCGAGTGCAGCACCAATTGGGAAAGTCAAGGACTATTTTTACCGAGTAGAATTTCAGCAAAGAGGATCTCCACACACACATTGTCTGTTTTGGATTGAGAATGCTCCAAAGCTGGAAAAAAAATGATGATGCTGATGTAATAAAATTCATTGACAAATATATCAGTTGCAAGATGCCAACACAGGAAGAAGATGAGGAATTGAATGAAATAATCAGTCATGTACAGCAACATAGTAGAAAACATACCAAGTCTTGTAAGAAGAAGGGTTCTGAATGTAGATTTAATTTTCCAAGACCACCATCTAATAGAACATTTATTGCCAGTGCTGATCCAGCTGATGAATGTAATGAAGATAGTGAGGATGATGAATATAATCATGAAGAAAGTACTTCCATGAGTAATGATGAAAAGAAACGTACAGCAGCCAAGGAATTATTGCAGTCAGTATGGAATGCAATCAAGGATGAGAGGAATCAACACATGTCAACATCTGAATTATTTCAAAGCATTAACATTACACAGACTGATTTTGAGAAGGCTAATGATGTTTTAAGCAGGAAATCTACTATTGTTTTTAAGAGAGAACCTCAAGATGTATGGGTGAATCTGTATAATCCTGATTTAATAAGAGCCTGGAATGCTAATATGGATATTCAATATATCACTGATGCATATGCCTGTGCAGCATACGTAGTATCATATATGTCAAAGTCAGAACGAGAGTTAGGACAGTTGTTAGCACATGCGCAGATTGAGGCTAAAAAGGGGAATTTAAATGCTAGACAGAGTATGAAGGAAATTGGATGCGTGTATTTACACAATAGAGAATTATCAGCTCAGGAAGCAGTGTTTCGTGTTTGTGGTCTGAGGTTGAAAGAAGGTTCTAGAAAAGTGGAGTTTATACCTGTAGGTGATAATCCTGTAAGAATGAGTTTGCCACTGACTGTAATTCAGAGCAAATGTGAGGATGATGATGATATTTTCATGACTAATAAAGTTGATCGTTACAAAGCAAGGCCAGACATTTCTGAATTTAATGACATGTGTCTAGCAAAATTTTGTTCCGAGTATAGAATTATTTATAATGGAGGTACATGTAATATATCAAGAAAGTCACCAGTGTATGCATTGAAACATGGTCTGGGTCACATACAGAAACGTACAAGAACTGAACCAGCAGTCATAAGATATCCAAGGTTTTCAGTGACCAAATATCCAGAGAAATATTACCACAGTATTTTACAGTTGTTTCTACCATATCATGTTGATGCTCAACTGAAGCCATCACAGTTTGATAATTATGAACAGTTTTATAAGAATGGTTCAGTTTGTCTAAATAACCAAATGAAATCTGTAAGTGTTGTTGTTGAAAGTAATCGGTCTAAATATGAGAAGAATGCTGAGGCTCTTGAAGCAGCTAAACAATATGTAGAAAAACATGGTATGCAGGAAGATGCATGGGCTTTAATTTCCCCAATATCTGAGCAGGAAAGACATGAATGTGAAGCAGAACGTGAGCCAGTATTACCAGAAGATGGTGATTTAGATATTCCTGACCTACAATCTGACAAGAAAGACAAAGTGTGTAATATTGAGCCACATTCAGTGAAAATATCAAAGCAAGATGCACTAAGTTTATTGAGGTCATTGAATACACAGCAAAGGGAAGTGTTTAATAAGATTCGAGACTGGTGTTTACAGAAGGTACAAGGCAAAAACCCTGAACCATTTCATGTGTTTATCACTGGTGGAGCTGGAACTGGGAAAAGTCATTTGATTAAATCAATACATTATGAAGCAACAAGACTCTTTACTAGAATGGTTAATAATCCTGATAATGTGTCTGTAATGATAACTGCACCTACTGGAGTTGCTGCTTTTAATATCAATGGAAGTACAATTCATAGTGCGTTGTCAATCCCCACTAATGCACGTTTGCCATATCAACCACTTGGTGAGGAGAAATTGAATACTTTGAGGAATGAATTGCAAGATCTTCAAATTGTTATTATTGATGAAATATCAATGGTTGATCATAAAATGTTGTGTTACATTCATGGACGTCTGCGTCAGATTAAGCAAACACGTGATCACAAGCCATTTGGAAAAGTGAGCATTTTAGCTGTTGGTGATTTTTATCAATTGCCTCCAGTCAAGGGGAAATCATTGCATCAGAGAGATATTGCAGTAGATCTGTGGAATGATTGTTTTAAGAAAGTAGAGTTGAGGGAAATTATTAGACAAAAGGATGATATGAGGTTTGCGGAAACTTTGAATAGAATACGTGTCAGAGCTAAGCAAGATAAATTATTGGATGAAGATGTGGCAATGTTACAATCACGAGAAACTGGAGAAGAGTGGGATGATGCTTTACATATATTTCCATGTAATAAACAGGTTGATGAATACAATAAGAAGATACTGTTTGCAAAGTGCAATGATTATTTATGTATTTTAGCAAATGACTTTCAGAAAGATTCCCATAAAAAGACAAGAGTGAAAATACCAAAGAAGTCAGCGCAAGCAACTTTGTCTGAATCACTGTGGCTAGGTACTGGTGCTAGAGTAATGCTCACTAAAAACCTTGATGTTTCTGATGGACTTGTGAATGGAGTACTTGGAACTGTTTGTGAAATCATTCTATCACATGATGAATCTACCCCTGAATACATACATATTATATTTGATAGCAAAAGTGTTGGATCCAAAAAGAAAAGGAAAAGTGCAACAAATGATGGATATATTCAAATTCAAAGGGAAGAAGAACATATAAGGAAACAGTGGATAAGACGACAATTTCCATTGAAATTAGCTTGGGCCTGTACAGTTCATAAAGTACAAGGAGTGACTACAGACAGAGCAGTGGTGTCTCTTGAACGTACATTTTCAGCAGGTCAAGCATATGTTGCATTAAGCAGAGTAACATCTCTTAATGGACTTATGATTGTAGGGTTTAATGAAAAGTTTCTTTATTGCAATAAAACAGTGAAGGATTCATTGAGTAATATGATGGAATTTATTGAAGAGTCTAATGTAAGAGCATTACCACCAAATGGCACTGTAATCATGATGCATAATATCCAAGGATTGAAAGAACACTTTCAAGACTTAGAATGTAATATTGATATGATGTCAGCAGATTTTATTTGTCTGACAGAAACATGGAATGAGAATGAGTTTGACTGTGAGACAGAATTAAGTGATTTAAAATGCTACCATCAAGTCAGAAGTGCTTCATATAATAATTCATGCAGTGCTACTCGCATGTTAAGTAAACAGTGTCATGGAGGTGTTGCTGTGTATGGTAGAAGGAACAAGACATTCAGTAGACTGATCTTACCTGTACACAACTTGGAGTATATTGCAATACAAGTAATTTGTGAAGTGTCATATTCTGTGGTGACAGTTTATCGACCACCATCATATTCCATGATTGAGTTTATTACCAACATGAAACATCTACTTAATGAACTTCATAAAGTATCTAATAGATGTATTGTAATGGGTGATTTTAATGAAGATATTTTGAAACATACACAAATTGAGAAACTAATGTGTGAGCATGGATATAAACAATGTGTGACAGATGCAACAACAGAGAATGGGACATTGATTGATCATGTATATGTAAGAAATATAGAATCAGTATGTGCAACTGTAATTCCTACTTATTACAGTTATCATGAAGTTGTTTGTATCACTATCAATATGTGATGTTTTCTATGTAAATCAATCAGTGTTGTAGGTCTCGAGACCACCTTTTCCTGGTCTCGGTCTCCCCCTCCCCCTCACCCTCCCCGCCCTGTGGTCTTGGTCTCGGTCTCGCCCCCCACCCCCCCCCCCCCCCCTGTGGTCTCGGAATATTGCTGGTCTCGGCACCGAGACCAGCAATATTGTATACTAAAGTAAACTTGCACTCATTGTGCAAAATAATACACTCGGCTCGACTTGAGATACTACAGGTAGCACTGTACAGTAGTATTTCTGTATGTTTATGTTACAACATCATTTTTCTGTCAGTGCACACATGCCAATACTTAACATGTAAACCTGCATACTTATTTTATGTCTGGAAACAGGTTAGTAAAATGCTAAGTATCTCAAAGAGGTAGCAAAGCTTGCACCTGACATTAAGTATGGAGTATGGAGAAGAAACTCCCAACCCTTGAACTATTGCAACTGCCATTCAAAGTCTTGTCAGTGCCTGAAATTTTCCATCCCAGTTGAAATAATTTTTAGCAGGGTTCTGATTATCATGAGGCCACATCGGGCACAGTTTATTAATATTCTGATACACTGACAATTATTATGTTCCTGAAGTGTAATGAAGGTTAATTAAGAAAGTTAATTAACTTTAGTAAAGTTAAGTAATGTTTTGGATCTTCAAGGAAGCTGTCATAATTTCCAATAAAAAGTTGCATCTCCCATTGTTGCACATGATACATGTGTTTGTTATTATTTTTAAATTCTTTTATTACATTTAATTACTCAAGGTCTGAAGGTCTCGGCATTGAGGCATCAGGTCTCGGTCTCCCCCTCGGCCTTAAAGGTCTTGGTCTCGGTCTCAGTCTCGAACCAGGTCTCGGTTGGTCTCGGACTTCCAGGTCTCGACTACAACACTGAAATCAATTTACTTGAAATATTATTTGAAGAAGGAATCTACATGGCATGATTGACTTTTACCATAAGTAAATATATTTATCAAGAGATATGCATTGAACATCAAATTGAAAGAATACATACATGTAGTAAGGAGATACATAGTAAGGTTCTTATATCAATATGTGATGTTTTCTACGTAAATTGTTATATGTCAATGAACTGGTATTTAAAGATGAACATATTTAGAGGTTTAGAGATACGAATTGAACATGGAATTGAAAGAAGTTACGGTGTATAATAAGGTGTTTGTATCACTATGATGTGCATTTTACAGAGGTTGTCATACATGTCAATGAATTATAAAATCAAAGTACCCAGTATCAATATAAAGTGCATGTATATTTAGAGTTTGCGTTGTAGGTTTCAATACTTATACGTTGAACACAGTTTATTGTCGAAAATGGTAATTTTAAAGAATGAATGTTTATTTTGATATACTTCACCATGTTCACAGGTATGATGTGTGTCAAACCATGCGCAATCATCATGCGGTCATCACAATGACCCTCAGCAGAGCCATCAAACCATGCATGGTCACTGCTGGCCATGTCAAACCATTGCATGGCCACTGCCGGCCATGTCAAACTGTGCATGGCCACTGCTGGCCATGTGAAAACATTTCAACTACTCACCAGATGGTCATCTAGTCATCGGGATACACAGCTGCAGTGACCGACACACTCAGCAGGGCGATGTCAACCCATGACTTCTCTCAATTGCATGGTGATCTATCTTGGCTGTGGCAGATACTCTTACACAGGTCATAATACTTCCAGGTATGTTGGCTGTTAATGGTTCATGTTTTGTAAGAATAGGACCTCTATGTTGACCTTTATTGAAATAATCAATGTAACAATATTATTTTAGCCTTTGAGAAAGATTCTGCTAGGATCGAAATGCGCCAGGCCCCTCCCAACTCCAAGCATTTGATATATTTCAGGTCATTTTGGCTGATGACCAGTTTGCAGCAGTTAATTACATGTATTAATATTACAAACGAACTACTGTAAAACCAGTTGAAAAATGAAAAAAAAAATTGTCATTTACTGAAGGTTTTTTTTCTTACCCAAATGTGTGCTTGTTAATACATCAATATCAATATTGTAGTTTGTGACGACAAAATTAATGGCTGCATTAGTTTAGCTAACACGAGTCAGCCCTTACTGGGAATGGTGGTGTTTTACTGCACACAACAAGCGAGAGAATTGTGACGAGGTTGACTGGTGTCGACCCCGGGGAGCTAAACGAATGCACCCAATATGTAGTATTTTGGCAACACCACTGTTATTTTGACATGATGTATGTCCCTTTTTATTTACTTGTCTCATTTTGCATTTTTTCCCACTTTAGAATACCACACTTGCTTCAGAGCAACAATCACCAGCAAAAACACCGACCCTCCCAACCTCACCGACAATGATGCACAACATAGTGGTGCATTACGGAATTCATTTGAGTGCTTGGTTGACTGCTTCTATGATTGTTGCTGATGACCATCTTGCTATTCAGAGAAGACACACCCCCTCTTCATCAACTAGCCTTGATTACCTTGTGGACTACCAAGTCATCGGAGAATGCTGAGTCACCTCTGACATCCATCTCCTGATTTTCTTCATCAACTATGGGCACTCGGCAGGGACATGTCAACCCATGACCATTCTCCACTGCGAGGTCAATTTGTCATCAGGATAGTGACTGATACACTCAGCAGGGACATGTCAACCCATGACCATTCTCCAATGTGAGGTCAATTTGTCTTCAGGATGGTGACTGATACACTCAGAAGGGACATGTCAACCCATGACCATTCTCCACTGCGAGGTCAATTTGTCATCAGGATAGTGACTGATACACTCAGCAGGGACATGTCAGCCCATGACCATTCTCCACTGCGAGGTCAATTTGTCTTCAGGACACTCAGCAGGGACATGTCAAACCATAGCTACTCTACTGCATTGTCAATTTGTAGTCACGTTTGAAAGCCATATTCTTGCAAGCAAAATGTATATTTAAATGTACAACTATGATTCTTGTGTCAATTGTGGTCAACTTGTCGTCAAGATAGTGACTGCTACACCGAGCATGGACATGTCAAACCATAGCAATTAACTCTACTGCATTGTCAATTTGTAGCCACGTCTTGCCATATTCTTGAAAGCAAAATGTATTCTTAAAGATGCATAGGATTTGCAAGGCCTAAAAAAAAATGTCATGAGTTTGAGACAGAAAATGGAGTCAACGGTTCGTAAACTGTGCAAACAGTCACCATGGGAAATCTTGGTTCATCAGATGCTGGGTTTTTCAAGGAAACCAAGATTTAGTGTCTTCCAAAGATCGTTCGTCCGAACGATTTTTGGAACGAACATAAATGAAACCCTTGAGTTGTTATAGTTATCCCCTTTCACTCAAGGTTTGAAGATGGTGCTGGTAGAAACATACTGTTAAAATATTTCCACCTGAAATGCTTTATTTATCCAGAGATTAGTAAAACAAAGACCGAAAACAGGTTTGATCTCGAGGTAAGATCAAAACCATTCTTCATGTTTTATACGAAAAATTTAGTTGGGTTTTCGCCATTTTCTTGTGACTCAGATGTCCAATTGAGCTCAACTTTTCACAGGTTTCTTATTTCATTTACATGTTTGATCAGACAAAGTATGAGTGCTGTCCATGTGACCTTTACCAATCATGTATTGTACCTGGACAACTATGAGTCTTGTGTCTAGTGTCAAAAAAAAATCTGTCTGAAATTTTAAGCAGAAAGCTTGCCTACAAATGAATTAAATTCAATGTGAATTCCTCTGTGTTCTGCAGACACATTTTTATGCAGTTGTTCCCAGCCATGGTTCACAAATATTGATTCTACATAATTGTGCATACAAAACCAACTGACTGCTACACTAAGCAGGGACATGTCAAACCATAGCAATTAACTCTACTGCATTGTGTTTTGTCAATTTGTAGTCACGTCTTGCCATATTCTTGAAAGCAAAATGTATTCTTAAGACTTAAAGTGAGCATAGGATATGCAAGGCCTAAAAAAAAAAATTATTGAGTTTGAGACAGAAAATGGACTCAACAGTTCGTAAACTGTGCAAACAGTCACCCTGGGAAATCTTGGTTCATCAGATACTGGGTTTTTCAAGGAAATTATCAAATAAAGATTTAGTGTCTATTCCAAAGATCGTTCGTCCGAACATAAATGCCACTCTCAATTGAGTTGTTTTAGTTATCCCCTTTCACTCAAGGTATGAAGATGGTGCTGGTAGAAACATACTGTTAAAATATTTCCATGCTGTATTTATCCAGAAATTAATAAAACAAAGACCGAAAACAGTTTTGATCAGGTAAGATCAAAACCATTCTTCATGTTTTATAAGAAAAAGTGAGTCGGGTTTTCGCTATTTTCTTGTGACTCAGATGTCCAATTGAACTCAAATGTTCACATGTTTATTTTTTCATGTACATGTTTGATCAGACAAAGTACAGTGAGTGCTGTTCAGTGACCTTTACCAATTAAGTATTGTACCTTTAAATGGACACTGATTCTTGTGTCTAGTGTCACAAAAATCATCACGGTCTAAAAATTTTAAGAAGATCGAAAGCTAGCTTACAAATGAATTAAATTCAATGTGAATTCCACTGTGTTCTGCAGACACATTTTTATGCAGTTGTTACCAGCCATGGTTTACAAATATTGATTCTTGTTAATTGTGAATACAAAACCACTTATTAAAAAAATGGTAACTAGTCCGTGTTTTGCAATAAAACAAGTCAATTTACCCAGAAATGAAAAGAGTATTTATTTCTTGTATTACTGTTGTTTTGGGTTTCTTCCTGATCATAATAATATGACTGTCCTTATATGATGGAAACCAAGAGGAAATAAGCTGTTGTGAAACTGATTCAAAGTCATTGTCAAAATTCAGTATCCAAAATGGGTTGTTTTTGATTTTCTGCATTTTGTGCTCAGATGATAAAAGACAATGGTACTAATAATCATTATGCGCCAACACAACATAAAATAATCCGAATTCGAATATTTAATTGTCCTCGCCTTTCATAATTATTACAAATCATGATGGCTTTATAACACAATTACAAGTACAGCTTCTGCAATATATTTCCCAAGTAATGCATGTGTATTATAGTGTATGCATAATATTCAATACGTTATACGTTAAGAGTCTAGTCGTCAATGAATCTTTGGGCAGGGAACCAGACTAAATGGATAATTCCTTCACATGAGGGCGTACTTTACAATTCGTACGTTCTCACAACGAACATACAACTGTCGAAAAAGTCCTGATCAAAACAACATCGTATCATGTTAATAACATCAGGTGGTTTTTACAATTCTGCAATTTTTATGTCATCATCGTAATGTAACAATACACGTGAACAGTTTATTAAAAAAAGAAGAAATAAATAACTATATCGGCCGGCCGTGTATCGGGGCCCCTGGTTTAATTACATGAACCATTAAATTCTTGAGCGGTCAATACTGTAGCTGCTGATAAAAAAGAAACTCGCATTCTAGTACAAAACAAAGTCAATCGCACATGACATCGTATGTTTTATTGCCACACACAAAACTCGATCTATACAAAGTCATCAATTGTATAGTAATTTAGTATGTTTCTAAAATTAATGACCATTAATTACCACATATAAAACTGAGAAAATAACTTCATAATAACGATCAGCAACCACCGTCATGATGACGTCATTGTTTGACGTCATCCTGTTTGACTGCAAGTAGAGGTCACGGATGTCAAGCAATTGTGTCACCAAGAAAGACCTTGCCTAACATTCACTTTTGGTGAAAGAATCATGATTCTAGCTCTTACCAATTTTAAATGAGGAGCTACTTCCTGTTTGACCGGAAGTAGAGGTCACAGAGGTCAAGCAATGAGTCACAAAGAAAGACCCTGAGTGCCTAACATGCATGTACGAAGTTTTGTTTTTGAATCAATCGGGCATTACATGTCATCATATGTTTTACACAGGGAAAAGACGTACATGTTGTGTATATAGGAATTGATTCAATAATTAACACATCGTATGTTTTATAAATGACCATCACCATATCATACAAAACTCTGTTCACAAACAAAAACACATGTACAAATTTATGGATCATTGCAGTTTTTTCTTACACAACTCATCTTTTAAGATGTACTTATAAGCTTATAGCGATTGTTCCATGGCGTTTCGGCAAACCGATCCACATAACAATTTGTCACCTTATTTCTTATTTATATTTAATTTAATTTAATTAATTTCTGTCTGGAGAACCCCTTTGCTTTATCATAATGAATTATGGTTATTGTTTGCATTTTTTATTATTTATTTATATTATTTGTTCATATTATTATATTTATATTATTTATGATTATTTATTTCAATTATATTTATTTAATTCAATTAGTCTAGAGAGCCCCTTTGACAGGAATATTTCCTTTTGGGCAATCCTTCGGGAGTTGATTGGATTATTATGTAGTTATTGTATTTGTTTTGTCCTGTTCTACTGAAAGTGTTAATTGTTGTTCTTGTGCTTTGTATCTTGTTCTTCCCGAGAAATGAAATAAATACTAAATACTCCGCAATCTAGTACGTCGATAGCATTTCGGTTAAGATTTTATGGTTTGTAAATAATATTTAAAAAAAAGACTTACATGCATTGTCTATGGCAATAAACATTTAAGTTTTACATACTGTATACAATGTTTTACACATGTTTGGGGGAATTGAGTCACATCGTACCATTTTACTATGACCATTATTTTCATGTCAATCGGGTAGCGTGAGAAAAAACCCAATACTAGTTACGGTTGTACGGCATGAACTTGACAGGAGCATGCCGTGGACCGTATTGACATACAATATACGTACCAACTTACATGTACATCGATGGAATTGTGGTTTAGTAAGATTTTGTTTGAAAATGATATAAACAAAGACGTACATGCATTGTCTATGAGGGAAAATATAGTTTTGAGTCAACAGTCAATCTGACATCACGTCCCGGCCCGTGGCCCAGTGCGCAAGCCACGCCATCGGGCCGCAGGCGGCTCAGCAGCGGCGCCGATCCACCGACCGTGACGCGTGGTCTGCCGGTGCATGGTGGTTGCCACTATGAAACGGCCGTGTAAATACCTCCGCGTGTACTAACAATGGTCGTCCAGCCGAGGTCGGGCCGATGGGGGACCGACGCTGCATGACTGTATTTTGCCTATAAATAGGCCTACGGAATAGAATATTATACAAAATTATATCAAGAACATGAAATTACTCTGATGACACTAAAGTCTAGGGAAAATGACGTGACATAATTTAATTTGTTCATGTGTAAAACTGATCATTATTGCCACGTACAAAAAAACTTCAAATTATGGATCATTGCACTTTTCCATACAACTCTTCCCAAAGTACATGTATAGCTAATATTAACGCGACCCATAAAATGACGTACAATACGGCAACCTACATCGATAGCAATTCGATATTTGGTGCTGGTATTTAACGATATATAAAAAGTCTTACATGAAAATGTCTATGGGAAGATTATAAACGAAGTTTTGATCGAGTCATGCAATCCGGCCGCGGACATTATTATGAATGCCATACACACAGTGTAGTACGTACGTACAGTGCAGTACGTACAGTGCAGTGCACATGTATGGGGAGAGTTCAGTCATTCGAGCATCATATGTTTTGTACACGACCATATTGTCACGTAATCTGTGTACAAAGTTAACGGGCTGTGAGAAATATTAACAAATTCATATAAAATCAAGTTATGACGTCATGATGTCGAAAATGTTTGGGAGACAACTTCCCTATATGGACTTCCTTCAGACCAAGTTTGGTTCAAATCGGCAGTTTAAAAGTAGCCAAAGTGCCGCAAAGAAAAAGTCTATGGTAACTCAAGCGACAAGAAGAAGAGGAAGAAGAAAAAAAAAAAAAAAAAAAATAAAGGCTTTTCGCTTGCGCGAAAAAGCCAAAAACAAAAAACAGAACAGAAATAAAGGCTTTTCGCTTTCGCGAAAAAGCCAAAAAAATCAGAGCAAAAACAATACCTTTTCCGTTGAACACGGAAAAGCCAAAAAAAAAATCAGAACAAAAACAATACCTTTTCCATTGAACATGGAAAAGCCAAAAAAAAAGGAAAAAAGAAAAAAAAAAAAAAAAAAAGCTGTTCCGCTGCATGCGAAACAGCTAATAACAAAAACAAAAGCTGTTCCGCTGCATGCGAAACAGCTAAAAAAATAAGAAAAACAAAAGCTGTTCCGCTGCATGCGAAACAGCTAATAATTAAGGCATAGGCTATTCAAAATCCGTGTTTGTATGGGCCGCCAATGCAGCAGTATCACCCTTCCCTCTCGCTCGCACTTTCATCAATTCCATTTCTTTCTTTTGAAATATTATTTTACTTCAGGTTAAAGTTCATTTTCTCTCCAAATATACAAGTTCTTTTAGATGCATGAGAGGCAAATAAAATGCGCACATGATGCAAATTGTTTACAAATTTAGAAATATTTATTTTGGATCCGTACTACCCAACACTAGACCGACGAAATATAAAGTACACCATAATGAGGATTATAGAATTGATAATGATGCGTATTAAAGTCACATCAAGGTAATGATACCCGTTAACTAATTAGTCAATGAATTGCACATTAAAAGGTGATACTCTGTGTACAAAACATTTTAAACAACTGTTATAACTTGTGAGGAAATTTAGAACTCGAAATAGAATTTCACATTTACGGTGATATTGAACTGAGCAGAAAGGTTAGTATTCTACGACAATAGAAAATGACAACTTAATAGGCCCTAATAATTTTACTCATTTGTAGGCTATTGCGCATAAGTTCAAATGTAAAGGCGCCAAATAAACAAATTATATAAATATCATGTGAAACAAAAAATTACTCGACTTACATTAACACGCACTAACAGTTAATGAAAGCTAATAACAACACATCAACATGCTATATTAAAACATTCATAGCTCTCAGACCTCAACTTAACACAGGTAAGAAAAACAACTATACATCAAGCCCCCAAAACATTAGCAAGCCACCATCATTACATGTATATCTTAAGGCATGTGTAGGAGAGGGAATTTAAACATATATTTTTGATTTGATTTTAACCATTACAATTGTGTATGTACAAAGAAAAGATTTAAGATTTAGTTTCATAGAATCCAGTCTTTTGATTCACTTGTGTTACAGTTATTGAAGATTTTGTGACCATGTTTACCATGCACTTTGACTTTTTTGACTGGGCAGTTTGACCAGAGGTCATAAAGTTATATTTTGTTGTTGCTGTAAACTTATTTTGCTTTCATTGCCATGAGGACTACTTTTAAGGAATTACTTTTATTTGCTCTATTTCTAGATTATTTCTGTAATTAACTGAGGCCTATTCCATCCAAGGCATGACCAAGCAATCAACACAATTTTGAAATAATTCCCCTACACCGAATGTGCAAAACTGCCAAGGACATAATGTCAGGGTATTAACAGTACAAATGTTGAAAAGCCTTTTGGTAAGCAGCAGTTAAACCAGGCTCGATTCCTCCATAAATGGTACGGATGGAATCACAAAACGTGTTAACCCATCAACACAGAGTCATGAGGAAATGGCACGTTAATAGTTATCATTAATATGGAGAAATAAGTACTGTTGCGTACCTAACCATTGAGGTTTGACTCAACTACAGACACGCAAATAATATATGTAATACGGAAGACAGTAACTTCATGACAAAATATGACTGAGTTGGTTTATTAACATTCTCTATCTGTAATCACAGAACATGACATATAAGCACATGGACAGAGTATACGGGATTGTATACGGTGAAACCTTGATCAGTTTACACTGGAGAGCCGGTCAATCTCAGCATAGCTAACCCAAGGTCACGCATCTCATGATAGCCGCACATACACCATTCGGGTACACGTGGTACGTACGTGGCATGGTACGGGGATACCAATAACTCAGGACGCAGGGAAGTATACGGGGGTATACTTTACAACATGCAAGTCAATGCTTACGATCGAAGGCACAACACAGCATTGCTTGTGGACCAATAGACACGACGAAGCACTGCTCTATTGGAATAACGTACGGTACGGGTATTGCTAGCTTTGATCGGAACCGGTGCTCATCAACGAATGAACATTGAATCTTAGGATAAGCTCGACTTATATCGAGAATCCTGGGTCTAAGAATGAATAAAACATAAGGAAGAATATACACCTTAGCCAATGGGAATTAAAGCAGCACGGTGAAGTATCCATAGCCTAAGGCGGTAGGAACGTTTGCAAAAGCATGGCGGGACGTGTGCAAACGTGTGCATAAGCATGTCGGGACAATGTGCAAAGGATGTCGGGACAGGTGCAAAGCATGTCGCGGGACATGTGCAAAAGCATGTTACCCAACAACTTCTATCTCCTTATTTGGCACAACTTCGCGCTAGAAGCTCTGATCGATGTGCACATAATCTAGCACTGTGTACAAGGCATTGCAGGGGCTTGCGTGCTCGCATGCGGCATCAAGGGTGGTCAACGAGAGTGCACTGGGGAACTTAGCGGGTCAGTCACGGTGACTGTAGGCGGTCGCCTTTCGGAGCCTACACGGCCAACCACTTCGGGAGCGAAGTGGTGAACTCCGAGAGAAATGTGAGCAAAATAGTCCCACAGAGCACTTTCATCGTGGAGCTAGGGGGGGGGGGATTTGCGTGATCGCTCGCTGTGGCTCTGAATTATGCATGACGCAGCATCAGCTTCTGGGGAATATTGCATATGCAAGATATGGCGCAATCTCGGACGATCGTGTCACGCGGCATTGCAAGGGTCTTGAGGGCCAGAAATAGCTTAGCTTAGCAATTACACTGATCAGTAATTTGGTCAATGGGCCGTATGCATAAAAAGTAGCAATTGCAGCACAAGCAATTGCTTTATCAGGCAAAAGATCAAGCTTAAGCAATTGCTTAAATCCGCATGCATAAACTTTTGCTTCTGCTTAAACCTTTTACTTGCTTTCAACAAGCAATTGCTTGAGGTTTCAACAATAAGGATGCCAGGACGGCGCAAAAACCATTCATGGGAGTACAAAGGCGGATTACGTAATATGTAACATGTGGGGAGGTGATCAGTACAGAATGCAAAACACTCATACGTGCTCTGCAGCAGGAAAAGACCACGATCATGACCAGTATTGGCAAAAGGATGGATGAAAAATAAATGAAGACAAGAGCGAAAACAAAACACAAATGGAATAATTCCGATAGGTCGCTGGAGCTATAATTTCTTCTCGATTTATTCTATTCCTGTACAACTTCGGGGTTTCTCTTACGATCATGAACAGGATGATTAAATGCAAACATCATGATAAAGCAAGAGCTCAAGCTGGTACGACGGAGCTTCAAAAAATTGTTGAGCAATTGCTGCCCGCAAGCAATTGCTTGTGCTTGCTAGCTAAAGCTTAAGCTTGCAAGCAATGGCTTATTTTTATGCATACGGATTCAAGTAAAAGGCTAGAAAAAGCAATTGCTACTTTTTATGCATACGGCCCAATAACATGGTCAATAGCATATAATAGATAATCAATGGGAAATGATCACGTGTACAGAAAGGACACAATTATAGAGGGCGCTAGTGCTTCGGTGTTCCGAAATCGGTCCAGGCAAGGTTCACAACACTATCCCCCCCCTAGAATATACGACGTCCTCGTCGTACACGGAGAGCAAAAATACACAATATCAGATTAAAGTTCAATAAGAGTTCAATAAAGTTCATAAGAAGAAGAAACGCGGGCAACAGTTCACTGTTGATCATCAGTTCACGGAAACATCAGCAATTTCTAGAGTTCATGAGGTTCAAACTGAATGGGCGAATGGTCGAGTCAATTGTCACATTTTGGGCTACGCACTACGAACATTAAATCTAAAACTATGGTCTAGAAAATGAAAGAAGAATAAAAGGAATATAACGCGTAAACTGAATCACCACATGTAAATGATTGTCCAGTGTGGCGGACGCGGAACGGATTGTTCACGTGGATAAATCAGTCAGTCTTCCTGGTCGCCGTCTGGTGCGGGAACTTCTCCGATTACCGGAAGTCGTTGGGGCTTCAGTAATGGGTGGAGAGAGGGCTGTCACTGCAGTGCTCGGTGCAGTGTTCGGTGTAGTGCTCGGTGTATGAGCACCAGCTGTTGGGACGGGTGAACTGTGGGTCTGCGCCTCGGGGGTAGGTGAGGTGGGCGGTTCCTGGGACGGAGCAGCTTTCCTCAGCAAAGTTTCTTGCATGGTCCTCATCCACGGGGGACCATCATCGCTGCGGTACCGTTTCAGTCGATCGTGATGGAGGAATTTTAATTTTCTTCGCTGACTCGAACCAATCTCAAACAGCAAATCACTCAGATTGCGCTGAATGATACAGGGTCCCTTCCATTTGGCTTTGTTCAGTTTAGGGGAAAGACCTGGCACTCAAGCACTGTCCATCGCGTACACAAGATCACCAACGGCATAGTTGTGATATGAAAGTCTGGTGTCGTAGTCCCGTTTTTGACGTTGACTGGCTTGACAGATGTGATCACGAACTATCTGGTGCACTCGAGTCATTCTCTCCTTTTGGGCGATGACGTACTCACATTCAGTCGGGGGTTGTTCTTCCGGTGGACTACCAAACACAAGGTCAATTGGGGCGTGTGTCTCACGACCCAACATTAGCATATTTGGGGAGTATCTAGTCGTCTCGTGCTGGCATCCCAGTTCTTCTGGTTGTCGTCAACGTAAGCGGAAATGATATTAACCAGAACTTGGTTAAACTTTTCAGCTTGACCGTTGATATGGCGTTGTTCTTGTCTTGTGAATTTGCAATAAGTTCGACTCGTAGTTTCTGCCTTGATCAGAATGCAAATCAAGCGGGGCACCGAATCGCGAAATGAAATCATAGACTATCTTGTGGGCAATTGTCTCTGCTTTCTGGTCAAGGATTGCATAGGCTTCCATCCATTTGGAAAACTGGTCACCAACAAGTAAGATGTAAGTAGTATGTGAGGGACATCTCGCGCCTATTTTTGAGGCGGAAAGAGGCCATTTGAGGAGGAGGATGAGGCGGAAAGAGGCCATTTGAGGAGGAGGATGAGGCGGAAAGAGGCCATTTGAGGAGGAGGATGAGGCGGAAAGAGGCCTTTTTGAGGAGGAGGGAGGAAGGATGTGGAGGAGGAGGGAGGGAGTGTTGGTGTTGGTGGTGGCTGAGGCTGTGATGGAGGAGGGATAGGAGGAGGTGGTTGGTGTGTAGTAATGGAGGAGTGGCTAGATGAGATGGAAGAGATATCCGTGGTTGTGGTGACGTCACGGACAAGATGGGACAAGTTGACAAAAGAGGGGAGGTTGTGGTGACGTCACGGACGAGATGGGACATGTCCGATCTGAACAAAGGGCAGACGAGGACAAGTTAAGACTCGCAATGTTAAGTCTCACGTTCTGATTGGTTAATTATTTTGATTCGATGACGTAAATGCGGTTCTGATTGGTTGGGTTAAATTCCCGAAAAATTAAAAGTATCGTTGAGGATCAAAAAAATAATATTGGTCACTGGTTTTACACACATTTTCTGGATAAATACAGCAATTTTAACGGTATGTCCCCACCATCTTTATATCATTCAAGTTATATGTAAATCTGTGAAGATTTCAGTTTCGGTATGCTGGCAATTAGTATGATGCTACCTTTAAATCGAATACGCTGCCAATCGTGCATTTCCATAACAAGGGGATTTATGCTCTCACTCAAGTTGTACGGAATATATTTTACCTCAAATTACTTCAATAATGATAATGAATACAATACCGGATATGCTGTACTATGAGGAAACACAGCCCATTGAGTGGTCGAAAAATGAGCCACATCCGAACTTGGTGTGCCTTATAATATGCAAGTGTCGTACTCGATAGTGTTATCAAACATCTACGAAGAGTGAGAAATAGGTCAAACATCTGTGCATCCGGTGTCTGTTTAAGATCGAGTAATTGGTAGCGAAAAAGAAGTGATAGCTATACATCCATGGTATGTGTGGTCTGCTTTTCTATTGCATAGAGTTATTCCTTTGTACATGTAGTGAACCATATTCAAACCATCTTGGAGACTGCTTTGAGTACCATACTCTCCTGACGAATGGTACAACCCACTTCAGGATATACCCAGTTCCACTATGGCAATGACCGCTGACCAGCACAAGATCGGAATAGGAGTACCCCTTCCGTTGAATGTGCACTGAGTTGTTTACGGGAGGACGGGTAACTGACGTCACAACACGATGACTCATCGGGATTGCCCATTCATTCGGTGGTCCTGTTCGGACCTGTTACTCCCCCTCCCCTTGCCCTTCCCACCTCCCCATTGCGCTCAGTAGATTGGGAAACATCTGCAGCCTACGTATACACAAAACATAAACTGCACTACGTAGTTGACTCCACGAAACTTTTTTCTCATTTTAATAATACTGCATACTGTTCGTTATGCCAGTTTATTTCAAAAACATTCTCGTAATTGGAAAACAAATTATAATATTATTAATAAAGAAACTCTAACCCCAAAATTAAACAAAGGGAGTTCAGCGCACCAGTTACTGGGTCTAGCTACCGGTAAGTAAATAAAATGAAATGAAATTAATAAGCTTTAAACGTAAAACTCTAAGATACATCAAAACAACGGACTCTGTTTTATTTACCACGGTTTTGAAATACAATTTAGTTTAGGCCTATTAAATGCGGAGTGGGCAACGGAGGTAAACATGATTAATATCAAGTGCTAGATTATTATTTTTAAAGTTAAAGGCTAATATAGTCTGTTTCAAACTTGAAGCCTCGATCTATTTATCGTATTTATTCATCACTGTCTTCCTGGTTATCCTCCTCTTCATCTTGTGTTGGAACAGCCCGTCAAATTTGGCCTGGTGTTTAGGCAGTACTCTGTTCAAGGCTTTGTTAAGGCTCATGCCTTTATCTACTTTTTCTTCGAGATCATCCACGATATCTTGATGAGCATCATTATCTTTCAGATGCAGGTAACTTGACAAAAAATCCTTGTAGTTGTTGAAGAAGATTTTCTTGACTGCCCAGACGGTCTTCCTGCTGGCCTTTTCTTTGGCTCGATCTTCGTCCATGTCCCCGTTGAGATACTTTTCATATTTTTCACTCCACATCTCTTCAGTAGCTTCTTTGGCTTCTTCCAACCAGTCTTAATAAGCAGCATTGTCCTCCAATTCAGGACTAGACTCAGCTTCATCCGTTATATCGTCATTTTCTTCATCCGATGAGTCGCCATTTTCCTCTTCCGTTTCGGATTCCGAATCACTTTCCTCTGACTTTTCGTTGTCAGACTGCGGAGACTCACTTTCACAGCTTTCTGTTTCCGAATCTTGAAATCTGCGCTTTTTAAATTCGGGTTCATAGTTAACTGCGCCAAACTTTTCAGATCGAATAGCGCTAATTTCTAGGTCATCATCAACTTCATCCATTTTCGATTGATCTGCGCATGCGGCGTGTGCATTTGCTGCATGTCTCCGAAGGTTATATCTCGATCCAAAACCTTTGTCGCACCTGTGACAAACATGGGGGTTGACTACGGAAATATTATTCATATTGTCTCCTGGATGGTTAATCACCAAATGGAAAGAAATGGAAATATTTTAGAATATATATTCTCACTGATTCGTCGACTTGCTCATTGACCTCCTCAAGTTGCTTACTGACTTGCTCATTTTGCTTATCGGCTTGCTCATTCTGCTTATCGACTTGCTCATTGTGCTCATCGACATACTCATTTTGCTCATCTTGCTTACCGACTTGCTCAAGTTGCTTACCGACTTGCTCATTTTGCTTATAGGCTTGCTCATTTTCCTCATTCTGCTTATCGACTTGCTCATTCTGCTTATCGACTTGCTCATTCTGCTTATCTCTCCGAAGGTTATATCTCGATCCAAAACCTTTGTCGCACCTGTGACAAACATGGGGGTCGACTACGGAAATATTATTCATATTGTCTCCTGGATGGTTAATCACCAAATGGAAAGAAATGGAAATATTTTAGAAGGGGAGGGGGAGGGGGAGGGGGAGGGTTTTCCGCGCCAATATATACGTGTACAAACTAATTCATTATGTGGCTGTGCACCGTGTAGGGAGAGCCACATAATAACCATTATTTTGGTTAATGTGTGGATTTTGCAACATCTTCCGTTCATTATGTGGCTTTGCTCAGTGTGTGACACTGGTTATTATGTGGCTTAACTGAAGAAGACCGAGGCAGGGTAAATGAACTGCAAAGAACTATGTGTTTCGCTTAAAAATTCAAATCATCATAACTCTACTTTTATCGAACCAATGTTTATGATTCTTGTTGCATTTTGATTTTTGATTTTAATTCTGAGAATATTCCATGGTTAGACAACAATGCTTTCATTTTAATCTTTTCGTAAAATGTGGCTCGCAATTCATTATGTGGTTTGGCGAGAAGTATCATTGCGGTCCCTAAAATTATACCTTTTGTGGTATCTACAAAATAATGTCTCCTTTTACCCAAAATTTAAAGTATGAATATTTTTCTCTTGCTTGAAGATTGTATATCGATACGCCTTTAAAAAAAATACGATGATGAATCACCTGTGTCCACTTGTTTTCTTACAGTTCCTGCTTACAATTCCGAAAAACAACACTTCATACATAATGTGAAAATTTGTGCAAAGGATTTTTTTCAGCAAGGATGAATGTTGTGGAGGGCCATACGAGGTACATATGTACCAGTACTATGCCAAATTGATACACCTTGTGATGAAGGTAATATACGACAAAATTTGGCAGGTGAAGTTGTATTGGAGTTTTCTTAAAAGTAATTGTTATGAGATTAGTCGGCCCTACGGCTTCGGCTAGCCTACCGTTTTCCCGGCATGCCTGGTCTACACACTATACACCCTTTACCTTTTCCATATCATGGGATATTATGGGAAGATTACAAAAGATTAAAGATAATTACACTATTTTACTGCCACAGCTGCTTTATGGTATAAGTTTCTTTACTCCAAATCTTAGGCCTATTGTGTTTCTCTTATCAGCCTATGACGTGTCTTAAGAAAGCCGAGTGATAGGCTCAATTGAATTTTAAAACTGAATTTGTAATTTTTCATTTTTGTTAGCTGCATAATAGGCCTCAATATCTCAATAATGACAAATAATTCGAAAAATAATTCGTTTTGGGAAAAGATTTGTCACATCCTCTACCCCGTCATGTTCATGCTGCCTTGAAAATGAGCTTGCCCTTATGAAAATTCCCCCTAGTCACCACAGTGTGAAACCTCTGTCTGAACACACAGAGTTCACATGGTGGCCATAATGTGCGACCACTATGTGAACACACTGTGTTCTCTGTGTGTGACACTATGAATTTGGAACAAAAGCATAGTGTCATCACAGTGTGAACACACTGTGTTCATATACTGAACACATAATGTCTCAACAGTGTGACCATACGAAGATCATAGTGTTCCCACAGTGTGACCACACAGAGATCACAGCGTCCCCATACAGAGATCATAGTGTCCCTACAGTGTGGCCATACAGAGATCATAGTGTCCCCACAGTGTGACCACACTGAGATCACAGTGTCCCCATAGTGTGGTCATACAGAGATCATAGTGTCCCCACAGTGTGGCCACACAGAGATCATAGTGTCCCCACAGTGTGACCATACTGAGATCACAGTGTCCCCATAGTGTGGTCATACAGAGATCATAGTGTCCCCACAGTGTGGCCACACAGAGATCATAGTGTCCCCACAGTAAGACCACACTGAGATCACAGTGTCCCCATAGTGTGGTCATACAGAGATCACAGTGTCCCCATAGTGTGGTCATACAGAGATCATAGTGTCCCCAACGTGTGACCATACTGATATCAGTGTATCACAGTGTGACCATACAGCAATCACAGTGTCCCCACAGTGTGACCATACAGCAATCACAGTGTCCCCATAGTGTGACCATACAGAGATCACAGTGTCCCCATAGTGTAACCATACAGAGATCACAGTGTGAACATACACATAGTGTAACCAACATTAAAAAGAAATCGCCATACAATCCAAAATAGTGCAGTACAAAAATTTTCCACAATGGAAAATTCATAGATAAATTTATTAAAAATAACAATATCAGAAAACAGTTGATAAGGATGACTACAGACAAATAAAGATGGCTGCATAGCTAGTTGTCCAAGGTGGCAGCGGCGGCTTGTCTCTTTTGAGAAGCCCTCATATCTTTACACTTCTGGGCCATTTTGGACCGCACTTCGGAGGGTTGTGCACAAGGAAACCTTTGCAGAACAGTGGCTATAAAATTGAAAACAAAAACAAACAAAACAAAAAATGTGTGATGAGCTTTATTTTGGGAAAAATGTTAAGATTGAGTTCAAAAGAATGAAGTATCACACAAGACACATGTTTCACCAGTCTAATGACAAGGATTTTTGAATGATGTATATAATAGTTTTGATTATATCATGCCTTCATGAATCCCATTCCCCTGATTGGTAGATTTTGATCACATGTCACCACATTATCTGTAACATGGCGGAGGTGAATAAAACGCGAATAAATTGACTGCCGTAGTCAAAAAGTAGAACTTTGAAGTACCAGATTATTACCAGTCAACCAATTAGATGACAATTGATTTATGTGGACATGATATAAAATGAATGTTTTCACATTCGTAGAATGGTTAAAATAATTTCATGAGGTGACAGACGGACTGTTCTATTCCATTCGGCGAAAAATAAACATTCATTATTTCTTCAATATGGCTGAGATAAATTTATCTGTGCTTCAAACATTGTTTAAAAATACCTAAAATGTAGTTGACCTTCTCCTGGTCAAGCACAGGTCTGTCCTTGTCCTCAGGTTTCAACCTTCTTCCTGTCACCAAGGAGGTTGACATCTCTTTGGGGGAGAAGAGGGAGGTCATGAGTTGACACGTTATCTTGCCCATGTCCTTCGCACGAAGTATTTGTTGTAGCATAGCCGATGAAATGAACTGCTTGTCTTCTGACTAGAAGTTGAAAATAAATAGAAAATATGTAATATATAGGATTTATAAAGCATTTGATAATCTATTCATTCATAGTTTCCAATACCAGTCCACCATATTTCCAGGATTGTCCAGTTTTCAAGTGCATTTAGAGGTTTAATGCTAAATCTTCTCAAGTTCAGGACACTCCTTTCATGACCTGGGCTGGATTCACGAAGCATTAAGATCAATCTGAAGATGAGCTGCCAGAATCACTATAGTGATTTGTATTGTGACCTCACACTTTGCCTTGCAATAACATTTATTTTACATTTAAGATCAATCTTAGTGTTCTTGTTCTCTGGTTTGTAATAATTTCTCTTCATTACACCAAAAAGACTACAAATGTTTTAATGTCCAACAAATTGCACTGGCAGTGACCAGTAATTAGTTCCTTTAGACCCTTTATGAACTGAAACTAGCTCGACACATCAGCTGCATGGTACCTTAAGGCAGTTCTGTGTAAAATCTGCCCTCAGTGTGGCACAGAAAAAAAAAATCATTCAAAAGAATGTCTTGGAACTTGGGAATTTGCATTACAGTGTCAATCATCAATTTAAAGTTTTAAACCATAACAGAAGTATACTAAATGATGAAATAAATTAGCAAAATAAAACTACAGCAAACCAATATTACCAACATACCTTTGCTTCTGGTTCATTGGGATGGTTGGCCACTGCTGACACCTCGGTACTGTTGATTGAAGTGGCATGAACATTCCCACAGTTGGCAAGGGCATCCTCTACGACTTTTGACAGTCTGTCACCTAAGCCTGCATTTGTTATTATGTGAAGGGAACAAAAACTACAAGGTTAAACCATGACCAAATAATTATGGTTAAGTTCCCTAACAAATAGAATAGTTAAAATTGAATGAATTCCAGTATTCCACAATTAGTTCCTTCAATTTACAAGGACAAATAAAATGAAAAATCTTTCACAAACCAACATTGGAAATAATGCAGTAATAGTAAATTCAGCACGTTTTACCATAAAACAAATTTGACATTTAATTGTTTACCATCCATGGGAAGCTCAAATTAATCATTCAACAAATTGTCCCTTTACAATTGAAGATTTCCTTTATTTTAATTTGTCTGCGGGCACTCAACAATTCTTCCTTTTTTTGGTTAATTACCTTCTTGAAGAAGAAGATTTTGCCTCTCCAGCTTCTTGATTTTCTGTTTCATTTCCGCAACAGTCTTTTCCAAAGCTAAGATCTTCATGCCTGCAGTAGTATGAAAAAGGGGTTATCATTCCAAATCCAATTTTCAGTCACCCCACTCCACATTTAACTGCCACATTCAAAAATAGATTTCATCTCACCAATTTTATCCAAAATCCTATTTTTAATCACCACCGCCAATTTTAACCCATTTCACAAATCTCAAAAAATCCAAAATAAAAATCAAATGCCTCATTTTATCGCGAAAAAAAATGTTGTAAATTAAAAAGTTGTAGATTGGAATGTGAACAAAAATGAGAAAAATTGAAATTTTTATTATAAAATATTATTTTATATTATTATAAATAAGATGGATCGAGAGAATAATCAAACGCCGCGTCGTGTAATTGCGAAGGGATATAAGAAATGGAAAAAAAAGAGAACTAGAAAGATTTGTTGAATCTGAAAGAATTCCATTTGTACCAAGAGTTAGATCTACTCGAAATGATTTGATACGTGTAATTGAAAGTGCGGAGCCTGTTAGAGCAAGAGGATATAAAAGTTGGAGTAAATCAAGGTTAGAAAATTATATTATACAAAATGATTTGTTTAATTTATTAAACCGACAAGTAAAAAATACTCGTCAACATTATATTAGTTCGATTAAAAGATTTCAAAACCAATTTTTAAACTTAAATAAAAAAAAAATTGAAGATCTTAGAGAATTAACAAGAAGATTTAACCTTGATGTTACACCAAACTGGTTATAGGGGGCAAATAATAAGACGAGACTATATCAAAGCAATTAAAGATTATGTTGCACCGACAACAATTAACGAAGCAATTAACTGGAGAGGAACTAGACGTTTTAGAAACAATTTGATAAATTTAGAAATGAGACCACCATCAAATTACCGAGATATAACAGTATTTTTTTAATCAGCATCGTGGGGATATTGTAAAAAAGGTAAAATCAATGTTTAGAGAACATGGAGCCTTTAAGATTCAATTTGCTATAAAAATAACCTATAGAAAAACAACTACGGGAAGTCTTATTGATTTTACTTTTAGAAGTGGTCAAGGACTTATTTTAAGTGAAAGTGAAATAGTAAATGAGGTAAATAAAAATATTGGAGAATTAATACACAAAGTCGAAAATGATAATTTACAAGACTCTGATTTAGTTTTAGATAAAATAGAAGTGTTTTATATGAATTTTGGTAGATATACCTTTGCTAATGTTGGTTCTTATCTAGAATTACCTCCATTTATTAAAAACAAAAATGCTGTTGTTAATGTGTTAAACAAAGACGATCAATGTATTAGATGGGCAATAAGATCGGCATTAGGACTGTATACTGACAAGGTTAAAGAAAATAAGAGGAAAAATCCGGCTTATCAAATTAAGGAAGCAAGACCAAGCACTTATAAATTAGATGATGGTTTAAACTTTGATGGGATAGGTTTTCCAACCCCAACAAATCAAATATCTAAAATTGAACGACAAAACAATTTAAATATTAATGTGTTTTTATTAGATTGCGATAATTATAAAGAAGGAGATTTACCTACTCCTCATTGTATCTCTGAACAGGAAAACGATATTTCGGTAGATTTATTGTTAGTTCATAGGGATGGGAAGAACCACTTTTGTTGGATCAAACATTTTTCAGCCTTATTTTTTATGGCCACGAATAAACATAAATGTAAATCATATTACTGTAGGAGATGCTTATCGCATTTTCAAAAAGAAGATAAATTAAAATTGCACGAAGAAATGTGTAAGGGAATAGTAAATCATCCATCACAAGTAGTACTTCCTGAAGAAGATGAAAACATTTTACAATTCAAAAATTTTAAAAATATACAAGATTCCGAGGAAAATTTCCGAGGAAAATTTAACCAATGATTTAAATAACGATCCTATCATTAGTAATAGCTTAGCTTATGCACTTAGCGAGGTTTGTTACAAATATGGTGTCTATCTATCACCTTTGATAGCAACACCTATTACCACAAAACATTTAAACTTTAACAAATCCACAACAAATAAAAATACTTATATAATAAATAATTCAAATGGCAACTATGCATCAGGAGAAGGAGCAAGCTTTACCAACAGCACCCTCAACAACAACACCAGCGGCACCAACACCGATACCAACAACCCCAGTGACCCAAGTAACTAAAAAACAAACCGTAAAACCTAAGAACGCTAAACGCGTTGAACAAGGTAAACGCCTGGCAGAACATAATAAAAAAATGAAATAGCAATTAGCTAAAATGAAAACAGAAGAGTCGGAGTCGGAGATTATTCAAAATACCCCTGATTCGAGATTACTTTATGTTGGCGGTTTAATTTTAGTAGGCGGTATAGGTTTTTTATTGTATAAATCATCAAACAAATCACCAGAAAACTCTAAACCTATTCAAATAACAAAACCAAGTCTACCACAGAGTCAACCCGAAGAACTTTTAATGGATTGATTTTTTAAATGTTTATATTATAACGGGATGAACATCACCCCACGGCTTGAGAGAAGACCAATTGTATTATTTTGTACTGGCAAGACTGGAGAAAAGACTACTGTACATGTATATTGGTAAACAATGCAAAGAATGCTGGGATACTAGATTGAATGCTGGGATAGTTACTGTAAGTCTTCAAGATGGCTGCCAATGAATGCAGTAGTTCAGACAAGCTGATCCAAATAAATCATTGCTAAAGTCATATAATTGAAACAGAAATCTTCTCTAGTGTGGGTCATTTGAACCCTTAGTGTATCGTCACCCGTTACACCTGGCGTAGTCGGCAGGATGGCTTCACTGGATGTGTGATTTTTGCAGATTTAAATGACTGTGATTTCTTCAATGATCGTTGGAGGTGGTCAATGCTATAGCGTGAGTGAACACTGAACACTGATTCATATCTACTATTTTGGGGGCTTCAACCTTATAGCTTAATACTCAGTATTTAAGCATATATTGAGCGTCAGGATGGCGGACAGGGCAATTTATTTGCGTCGTTTTACTGCTGAATACATAGGCCATCTGTGTCAGCTAAATCATATAGACATCAACGAAATTAAAATGAAGCAAGACAGAATCGAAGGTCTCTGTGCTCTCCGAAACCTGAAGGAACCTGACCCATCTAGTGAGGCCAAGCCCCAACCAGATGTTGGACAGCTGTTGGAGAAGTTGGAAACCTTACGGAAAGGTGAAACCCAAGCCCTGTGCGATACACTGTTGAAGGCCATGAGTGAGGCAACCAAGGCCTCCTTCTCGTCACTCAGAATAGGCCCTGAACTCCCAGATTTTCACAAGTTATCCGATGATGACGACATCACATGCTACCTCGCAACTTTTGAGCGTATGGCCACTGCCCAAGAAAAACCCAAGAGTGACTGGCCCCGTCTACTGGAGCCGTACCTAACGGGAAAAGGCATTCCACGCCTTGAATGAAGAGGATAAGAGAGATTATTCAAAGATCATAGCCATCATCTTACGCCACTACCAGCTAACACCAGAAGCATACCGCTTGAAGTTCAAGACGGCCTCCAAGAAGCCAGATGAAACCTTCGAGGAATTTGCCACCCGGCTTACTCTATACTTCAAAAGATGGCTCAAGCCATCAGATGATTCGGACACATCACAAGATGTTAGGAGAATGATGGAGTTGATGCTTATTGATCAGTTCCTAACCTCACTGCAGAGTAAACATTTGCGGACCAAGCTTCGCGAGAAAAAACTTTCCACGGTACAGGCAGTCGCCCGCCAGGCGGACGAACATGTACTCAACAGGAAGATGGAAGAGGCACAGTCCCGTGCCTTTAAAAGAGGACCCTACACACCCCCCAAGACAGCGGAGGATAAGACAGGTGGGCATGCCAGGTCGGAGAATACCTCCGGAGAAACTCCGCCCCCAAAGAGCAGCTCTTCAGCGGCGTCCTACAGACGACCAGCCGGGACTTACGAGACTGTCTGCTTTAGGTGTCGTCCGCTAGGGCATCGGGTGGCGGACTGCCCTTATCCTCCTGGCCCAGGACAACGGAACGACTCTAGACCAGTAAAGCAGACACACGACAGCAAGCCATCTAAATCATCGGAGTCCCCCGCCCAGCCTACTGGGGCAAAGGTCAGTGTGATCATGTCAGAGCCACTGGTTGTACACAAGGAACCAACGGACATTGGCCCATATGTAATGATCGACGTTAATGGACACGATGCAAAGGCACTGATGGACACTGGCTCGACTATCTCTCTCGTCAAGCAAGATTTGTGTCAATCCCTAGGATTGACATTGTCTCCGGATGACACAGCTAGATCATTCACTACCGTTAATGGCACTACGTTCCATACTACGGGAATTGTCACAGCCACAGTTGAGATAGCAGGGATGTCCTTCATCATCAGTCTACATCAGACAGAGACTTTGCCGACTCCAGTATTGCTTGGCAATGACTTTGCTAAGCTTGCATGCCTTGTAATGGATTTTGGTGACAATTCATTCTGGGTCGGAAAATCAATGGATGAACCCCGACTCAAGTGGCCGCTGTTAGGATTGTCCAAGTCTGACGGTATCTCCCCTGTATCCGGGTCCACCACCACTACGGCCGTGTCCCCCCCCCCCCCATCCGATGTAGTGACTTGTCTTGCTGAACCAGTCTTCACTACAGATGACAACCGACAACTGGAAACCTTACTAAGTGAGTTTTCTGGTGTGTTGACATTCAAGCCTGGCTGGACTGATGTCAACATACATCACATTGACACCGGTGATTCTCTACCTACCCGTGGGCCTATATATCGTCTGTCACCAGAGCGTCGACATGCACTGAAAATCCAACTGAAGGAGCTGTTGGAGGATGGAAGGAATGAACCGTCGCGTTCCCCCTGGGCCTCGCCTGTGGTCATGGTGCCAAAGAAGAAGGGGGAATATCGTCTGTGTGTCGACTACAGAAAGCTGAACCGGGTGACCAAGATAGATGCCTACCCGATGCCGACAATTGACTCAATCCTTGAGTCATTACATGGTGCCACCATCTTCTCATCCCTTGACCTCAAGAGCGGATATCACCAGATGGCCGTGGCTCCAGAAGATGTCGAGAAGACGGCGTTCATATGTGAGGAAGGTCTCTACCAGTTCAGAGTCCTACCATTTGGGGTTGTTAATGGCCCCGCCAGTTTTCAGAGATTGATGGAGACAGTCCTGCGTGACCTCATTGGGAAAACGTGTTACGTTTATCTCGATGACATCGTGTGCTATTCTTCATCTATAACCCAACACTTTGCCGATCTTCGAGAAACTCTGCAGAAACTTCAGGAGGCTGGACTGACTGTCAATCGTGAGAAATGTCTTTTCGGCTGTAGTACCATGCGCTACCTTGGCCACATTGTCGGCCCTCAGGGTTTGCAGATGGATCCAGGAAAGGTGCAGGCAATTTTCGAGTACCCAACGCCAACATCCCTACGACAGCTGGAGCAGTTTCTTGGCATGGTTACCTGGTATGCCAAGTTCGTACCCCACCTGGCAGACATTGCAGAGCCCCTAAATCGACTACGTCAGAAGGATGCCAAGTGGGAATGGTCAGATCGCTGTGCATCAGCATTTAAAACGTTGAAGGAGATGCTGACCTCTGAGCCCATCCTCGCCTACCCTGACCTGGCCCAACCACTCCAGATACACACCGATGCTAGCAGCACAGGTTTGGGGGCAGTTCTACAGCAGGAGATAGACGGTGACCTTCGTACCATAGCATATGCTAGTCGCTCCCTCAACGGTCCAGAGCGCAACTACAGTACTACCGAACGTGAGTGCCTTGCAGTGGTGTGGGCTCTGGAAAAGTGGCGTGCCTATTTGGAAGGAAAGCGATGCACTGTCATTACTGATCAACAAGCACTTACATGGCTGTTCAGAAAGGCCCAACTGACAGGTCGCCTTGCTCGATGGGTCCTGAGGCTTCAGGAATTCTGCTTCGATGTAACATATCGTCCGGGTTCCCTCCATGTACTGCCAGACGCCTTGTCCAGAGCTCACAGCAACGCTGTTGTGGTCGGAGCTGTATGGGGAGACCTCTCAGAGGAACTCCCAACCTCTACTGCAAGTGACATGGAGGAGCCAACAGTCATGACCGAGACAGATGTTGAACCTGATGATGCGGATCCTGATGCTCAAAGCAAATCTGATTGCGCTGCAACCATCTGCAAGAAACCGAACAGTGACATTGTTGATTGGGTCCAGTGTGACTTGTGCCACAATTGGTACCATATGCTTTGTGTTAACATCAGTCGACGCCGAGCTGAAGCTTTGCCCGTGTACTCCTGCACCAAGTGCAAGAAGAAACGCTGGCAGAACCGTTTAGAGTTGGAATGGAAAGCTGTCTACACCAGAGAGATGAGGGATCCCTCTGTTCCTGTCCCTAGTTTGCAACAAGTCAAAGCAGAGCAAGCCCGCGATCCAGCTTTGATAGCACTGCAAGAAGACAGGTCAGGTGCATACCGGATGAAGGATGGTGTCCTTTACCACTACACAGGACAGAAATGGAAAGTCGTCGTGCCAAAGGCACTACACTATGATGTCCTCTATGCTTGTCATTCCAAGCCCATGGCAGGCCATCTTGGGCGTACCAAGACCCTGGATCGTTTAGACACAGTGGGCGTATGGTGGAGTGGGATGTCCAAAGATGTGCGGAACTTTGTGAGAGCCTGTAAGGAATGCAGAGAGACCAAGCCTGTGTACAGAAAACCACCCGGTCTGATGTTGTCAACACACTCTGAGCATCCCTGGGAAGTTGTAGGAGCTGACCTTATGGGCCCTTTCCCACGCAGCTATGCGGGCCACGAGTATTTGCTTGTGGTGGTCGACCATTTTTCCAAATGGACAGAGGTAATTCCCATTAAGAAGGCAACAGGGAAAGCAGTAGCGTCCTTGCTCGTCCGTCAACTTTTTTGCCGATATGGAGCTCCTCGACGGATTTTGACCGACAACGGACCCCAGTTTATTTCCAAAGCGATGGCAGCAGTTTGTGAGGAGTGGGGTGTGGAGCAGGTGTTCATCTCCCCATACCATCCGCAAACCAACTGGGTCGAGCGGGTGAATAGGAATCTCAAGGGCATGATGCGTTCCAACCTTACAACAGATCATCGTTTGTGGGACATTCATGTAGCAGAGTATGCATTTGCACTAAATTCAGCGGTGCATTCGACAACAGGCATGGCACCTTGTGTTGTGATGCTGGGTCGTGACCTACAGAGTCCTCTTCACAACAAATGGCATCTCCCAACCAATGGGGAGAAGCAGAGTCGGCCGGAAATTCAGGAGGTCGTGTCGAGAAACATGCGGAAGGCTGAGCAGAAGCGCAAGCATCACTATGATAAGAAACGACGTCATGCGAAGTACCAAGCTGGAGACATGGTCATGCTTCGTACACACCCTCAGTCTAATGCAGGGAGACACTTTGCGGCCAAACTTGCACCGAGATGGTCTGGTCCCTACACCGTTTTGCAGCAGCTCACACCTGTGAACTTTAAACTTAAATCCTTCTCGTCACAGGACAAGGACATAGTTACCCACATCGACCAACTGAAGCCATGTTAATAATTTTATTTATTTTTGTGGCCTGAACACTAAAGAAATTGCCACTTTGTTAACTACAGTAAAGGAAAAGCGAAAAAAACTAGCAAAGGAAGCAAAAGGAAAAAAAGGTATTTTATTTACTACGTGCATTTGTTGGACAAATTAACCAACGAACAAAAACATGTTTAGAAATCGGGTACAAAAAAAAAAAAAAAACCTAAAAGCAGAAACATGCTACGAAGAGTTCACGTTATACTTTCGACTTTTGAAGGAACAAGTTAATTATCATTTTCTTCGCCGGTTATGTTTTTTCCTCAGGAAGGAACTTGTTTTGGAAAATGGAAGTGAAAAAAAATCAAAGATGTAATTGAAAATTCATGTTTGCATTTAAGTTGAGAAACAACGCTTCTTTATGACTCGCCAAGGAGGGGGGAGTATAACGGGATGAACATCACCCCACGGCTTGAGAGAAGACCAATTGTATTATTTTGTACTGGCAAGACTGGAGAAAAGACTACTGTACATGTATATTGGTAAACAATGCAAAGAATGCTGGGATACTAGATTGAATGCTGGGATAGTTACTGTAAGTCTTCAAGATGGCTGCCAATGAATGCAGTAGTTCAGACAAGCTGATCCAAATAAATCATTGCTAAAGTCATATAATTGAAACAGAAATCTTCTCTAGTGTGGGTCATTTGAACCCTTAGTGTATCGTCACCCGTTACAATATATTAAAAATGGATGAAACAACTGTAAATGATATTGCCGCCGCAGTTTATATTTGCGTTTTAATAGCAGCAGTCACCATTGGCTTCCCCTTTTATCAATCTTTAAAAAAGGGGAACTAATTTAAATTTTAAAAACCTATATAGTAAGAATGGCAAATACAAATACTGACATAAACGGAATAGCAAACACAGTTTATCATGGTGCAGTGTTAAGCCTTTTAACCATGGGATACTCGATGGTAAGTAAAAAATTACTCAAAATTAAATCGCCTGATTTAGATAGGCTTAGCGTAGAAGATGCGGCTAAACTAACCGCATTAGTCGGAGGTTCTTTAGCAACGCAACAGTGGCTGGTCACACAGGGAATCTTACCGGGTAGTATTATAAATAAACCTACAGTTTAAAATGTGTATATAATAAATAATTAAAGATGGCTAAATTTGATTATAAAGAGACTGATCCCCTGTTAAATGAAACAGAAGATAAAGACGATCAACAATTTAACAACCCCGTTTATAATAATACCGAACTCGATTCTGAAGAAAATCACGCTCGATTAAATAATTTACGAGGTGGTGATACACAAGAACAGCAAGAGGAATTAAGAGCTCTCCGTAATGGTGAAAATGTTTATCTCTCGTTTCAACTTCAAAATCAGTACATTGATAATTTTTATGCTAGCATAAGAAATGAAGGTTATAAAACTTCCGATTTAATTCAACGCGAAAACTTTAGATTTGAAATGTATGGAATATATTACGAAAAAGATGGAATTGAAATAAAATTAACGTTGGAAAATGATCTTTAAAAAATTGCTTCTGTGAGTACAATATATTCTAGAACAAAAGATAAAGGAATTAAATATAGATCTCTTTTTATGCGAGAAGATTTAGGAGTTGTTGATTTTAAAACATCAAAACGCAACAAAGAAGCAAGCGCAGCGCTTCAACAAGCAAGTACATCTTTAACTAATATTCAAAGTGAAAACATATCCTTACAAGATTTATCACAAGCAGCTGATCAAACGAGTAATGTTATAGAAGAACTCGAACAAGAAACCAATATTGATGAACAAAGCGAATTTAATATCAAAGAGCTACGCGGTTTAGACCAAACATTACAATCGCTTAAAGGAAATTTATTATTGGAACAAACAAAGCTAACTGAGTTAAATGAGACAAAAGAAAGAGTTAAAAAAGAATAAGACGAAGCAAAAAAAGCAGAAGATGAAGAACAAATAGGATCACTCACAGAAGAGTTAGAAAATGTAAACATTGAATTACGAGAAAGGTCTAATAATATCATTAGAGAATCAGATAAAATAAAATCTCAAATCAATCGCATCAAAGAAACAATCAATATAATGTTATACAGCGATGTAACGCTTAGAGAAAAAATTAAGTTTTTATTTAAAGAGCAAGGTGTCACGATCGCGAGTATTTTAGCAGCAATTTCTATGGCCATCAGCACACTGGTAAGCTCGGTGGTAGCAGCCGTTAGAGGCGTAGGTATCCCAACCCCAGGGCCACCCGCGCCTAAACCTGGGCCACCATCAGGAGGTGGCATCAAAGAGTGGGTACAAAAGCACTTGGAAAACTTAGCAAACGCTTTGAAAAAATAAGGGTTAGCCGCATTAGGTGCGATGCCGGGAGTCATTGGTAGCGTCATAAGTTGGTTACTAAATGTTTTAAGTAAATCAGTTGGCTGGCTAGCGGAACACGTGTGGGCTTTATTTATAGGTACAGGTGCTTTAATTATTGCTTATATTAAAAATAATTGGTAGTTTTGTTTTTTAACAAATAATAAAAAAAAATAACCCCCAAGCTCTTTTTGAGCTTGGGGGTATTTTTTTTTGTTTAAATATTTATATTTTTCTAAGTCAAAATTTCGTAGACTAAAACTCCCATCGCAATGATTGCAACTGTTCCTATCGTTAAAGATAATTTTTCATCTTGATGAATGCTTTAGGATTTGACTCTGAGGTTTTAGGTGTAGGTGATAAACGTGGTGTAGGTTCTTCTGTTGGTTCTTGAGTGGGCTTGGGTTCAAGGGTTGGCTGAGGATCAAAGTCCTCAACTTGTACCGGAGCGTTTAAGGTTGGTTGAAATCCCGGTTTAGCGGTTAAAGGTGCAATTTGCAAGTTATTATTGTAACCATCGTGTATGCCTACCCTTAAATCCATATCTGACGGAATGAGGTATAGCCCAGGTCTTACGACAAAGTTGAGTGGAGTTTTAGCATACTGCAGTGAATCTTGAAATTGATTGATACTCTGCTCTAAATCTGGTTCGCTATTAATGAGACTTTCTACGATGGTAACAAACTGATGCTGCGCATCTAAACCGGTTCCCGGGGTTAATACACTGGTTTTTGTTTGTGCTTGTGCACCTAAAAGCGCGTACACGTAAGCCCTAATCGATTCGTTAATTTTTGTAATTCCAACATCGGTAAAAGAACTCGTCTTTGAAATAAAGTCTGTCCAAGCACCTAAAACATTTTTGGATTGTTCAAGCCAAGTGATCGTATAGGTACTCGCGTGACCCGATCCTCTTGGTGGATCCATTAAACCAAATCCCATAAAAGTTGAGCCTGCATACGTACCGTAGTTTACACCCAAGTCGTGGGGGTCATAGTTTTTCCCCGGCACTGGAACCGGTCCCGAATTGTAGTAAAAAGCAGTACCCAAGCCGTTTGAGGTCGTATCTCTCGTTTGTTTAAAAGACTTGCTTCGATCGATGCCAAATACGCGGCACGTGTCCGTAAAAGCTCTCGTATCATAACGGTTATTTAACGCGTTAAATACATCATCACCAGGTATCGGTGCTATCAAATTATATAATATTTTTCGCATCGTATAATACACGTGAAAATAAAACAGCGATGAAATGTATTGGTTTTTATTGTTGAGGAGGTCAAGGCCTACTCCACACGCGGTCGTGGCACAATAAATCGCAAAGTTGAATTGGTTTTGATAAAAGGTCAAAGGGTTGGTTTGCCATCGTGTGATCGCTTCGTCTGTTTTAACGCGTGGTAATTTATACGCGGTTGACATATCTTTAAATTGTACAAAAAAAGTATGATTTTTATTGACGATAATAGCTAAAGCGCCTAAAGAGTTTCCCATTTATAATATAAGTCTTTTTATAAAAAAAGTAGAGTAAGAATGAGCGGAATACAACACACATTTTATTTGACAAAAAACCAACAAACGTTTAAATTGCAAGAGGTGATTGATAATGGCTCAAAACAAATTCGCGTTAAAAATCTCGCGTTTACGGTAGGCTATTTATACATAACTAAAACCAGTGAGATTACTTGGGAAAAGGAGATAGATGGACAACCCGCTTATACTAACGGTAGGCCTAGAGACAATAGACAACCTGATGAAAGATCACAACCACAGACAAAGCCATTAGAACTGACCCCTGAGATAATGAATCAATTTCGTTTATCGATGACAACCGAAGAAATTCAACAAAGCCGAGAAGAAGTCATAACACGCATTATTAGACAGATGTTTGACGGATACGATACTGGAATTCTTAACGAAGTGGAAATAAAAATACAAGAAGAAATACAGGTCCTCAGACAACGAAAACAACCCTAGAATTATCTAGGGATAGACTTGATGATCAATTACAAAATGAAGTTAACTATGTAATACATTTATTTAATAAAAGAATAGAATATATCATAGAAGGTCAAGTATTAGCCGCAGATTTACTTCGATATGGATACAACAATGACAATCAAGAAAAAACAGAAAATATGCGTTTACCACAAATTAAAAACAGCCTCGTTGTTTTAGGACATAAAGAGCCAATCGTAAATGCGCTACATCCGGTGAGTGAGGTTACGGCAAATCAGGAAGCATCATTATTTTACCTGGATTTTATGGTATCGATTGGTTCGAGTCATTGATAAACGCGATACCGGGTGTGAGCTTTAAAGTCTATAGAGAAAGTAAAACGGTGACCTTAAAGGTCACTGATATAAACCTTAATCTACGTTTAAACCGAGAAGTTTCTAATTTGCTCAATTTACCCAAAGGAAGGTTAATCCCAAATGTCATTTATAAGGGTGTTTACGATATTAACCCATTTAACATTACGTTTATTCATTGCGAGCAGTTAAACACGAGTGATAATTTTTACAATGGGTTTCCTTCAAATGTGTTATCATTTTATCACACGAGCCAAACTCACGTTGGAAAAACATTAAAAAACGGTAAAATTGATAAACTTGTCTTTTCAATTAAACACGAGGAAGGAAAAATCATCAATAACAAAGGCGCGGGGATTTTAATCGAATGTGAAATAATTTAAAAACGCTTATATATTAAAAATATGGCAGCTGTTAATGTAAATAATATAAAACCTTTATATCCTAATCTAAACGTAAACAGCGGTGATGATATTAAAGACGAAACTAAAATTTATCGACTTAAAAAAATTGAAGAGATTAAATCTCAAATCTGTAAAGAAAGAAACTCGCGCGAGGTTTCTTTTAAAAAGTTAAAAAGGTGGATCTCTGCGATTCAATATGTAGAGCACGGGGTTGAAGTACTGGGGGTCACTGCAGCCGCGATAGGGATCCCCGCACTAATTGGTGTTATTAGTGCCCTAATTGGCTTAGTCTTAGAGGGGGCTAGCATAGGTGCCTTTGGATTTTACGCGGTACTTAAATACGCAAGCAAAAAATTAACGGTAAAGAGTAAAAAACACGATCAGATTAAAATTTTAGCAGATGCAAAGTTAAACACGATAGATGAATACGGTCAAAGGCCATCGAAGATGGTGATATTTCTCACGAAGAATTTATATTAATTACGTCAGAACTTAAAAAATTTAACGACTTGAAAGAAAAAATAAGATTAAAAACTTCTACAAAGTTAGAAGAAGCTAAACATTTAAATAAAGTTGAATTTGAACGACAAGTTCAAGAAAAGGCTAAAGCGATGGCGAGTGATTTACTCGCCAAAGAAAAAAAAGAGCTTATGAAAAAACTTGGAGATTAAGTTTAAGTTTGACAAAGTCGTTTAAAAACGAGAGTAAACCTCCGAGTTATAAAGAAAGTCAAGCGAGAGTTACCCCTACAGCTCCTCCTCTTTAAAAGTTACGTTGTATCTTTTTAACGCTTGATTAAAATATTTTAATTCTACTTGAAATAACTTTTGTACTGTTTTTTGGGTTACGTTTGAAACGTTTTTTAGATAACATACTGCCATTAACGACCTGGGTGGAAGACCCCTAGATATTTTTCCCTTTAATATTTGTTTTAATTTAAACTCGATGAGTTTAAGGTCACACATTTGGTATTGAATGTTTAATTTATCAAAGACTTTTTTTACTATAGAAGCCTTTGCTTTTTGGTAGAAAAATCTCTGATTATACTTTCCATTAATATTTTCCGCAGAATAATCCATGAGACCATAACCTATAATTAATCCACACTTGTCGCAATAAAACTCGTCTTTGGCCTCGTCGATCATGATGTTGTGATTGCACATATCTATCTCATCCATTTATATTTTTTATATAAAAAAATTATTATTATTTTTTTTTTTCACCCAATACTTTACTCACAATGCGTGGGCGTTTTATTATAAAGAGCGTAAAGGGCCTGGGCTTTATGCCTCAAACTCATTTTGGGGGTCAACAAAACTGCTGACCCCCTTTTTTTGCGGTACTGAGTTCAAAGTTTAAAGGTTTTTTTTTATTGTTTCTTATGAAAGGTATTTCTTTTTTAATGTTTCTTATCAAATACCCCCCCAAATATTCAACGAGAAACATTTTTCTTTTTCTATTTTAATGTATGTTAATTTCAGAGACCGGGTTTTGAACACAGTACCGCACGGTTGCGAATCGGCGAGTTTCCACATGACAACCGCCCAAGCCCCGACTAAAAGTCGCTTTCATTTATTATAAACATTCTACTCGAAATGATGCAATAGCAACGATGACGACACAAAGGACGAGTCTATTTTTGAGGGGTGTTTGACTGTGATTGTGACGGTTCACACGGGTTCAGTCATGCATTATATTTCAATAACAAACCCGAGCGCTTTTAGGAATTTAACCTTTGTGCCAGCGGATGACTAAGCGTTTTACACTACGTTCAGTCATGAATGAAATTTGAATAACAAAAACCCTGTTTACGCTGGGAGCAACCACGCGTGACATTGAATGGAGGTGTGGGTATTGGAATGGAGGAGATCAGATCATAAATTCGCAGAAATTAGAAGAGCAACGAGATGAGTAACCTGAGGAGGAAATGAGCAAAGTGTCCAGTAAATGAGCAAAATGCGCAAATCGATGAGCAGAAATGAGCAAAATGAGTAAGTCGGTGAGCAGAATGAGCAAGAAATGAGCAAAATGAGCAACTCGATAAGCAGAAATTAGCAGAATGAGCAAGAAATGAGCAACTCGATGAGCAAAAATGATCAAGAAATGAGTAAAATGAGCAACTCGGTGAGCAGAATGAGCAAGAAATGAGCAAAATGAGCAAGAAATGAGTATAATGAGCAACTCGATGAGCAGAATGAGCAAGAAATGAGTAAAATGAGCAACTCAATGAGCAGAATGAGCAACTCTGGCGCATTATAAATGTCTTTATTATTATTATTAACTGGATGAGCAAAATGAGCAAGAAATGAGCAAAATGAGCAACTCTATGAGCAAAATGAGCAACTCGATGAGCAGAATGAGCAAAATGAGCAAGTCGATGAGCAGAAATGAGCAACTCAATGAGCAGAAATGAGCAACTCAATGAGCAGAAATGAGCAAAATGAGCAACTCGATGAGCAGAATGAGCAAAATGAGCAACTCGATGAGCAGAATGAGCAAGAAATTAGCAAAATTAGCAACTCGATGAGCAGAAATGAGCAAAATGAGCAACTCGATGAGCAGAATGAGCAACTCGATGAGCAGAAATGACCAAAAATTTGCAACTCGATGAGCAGAATGAGCAAGAAATGAGTAAAATGAGCAACTCAATGAGCAGAATGAGCAACTCTGGAGAAATTAGAAGAGCAACGAGATGAGTAACCTGAGGAGGAAATGAGCAAAGTGTCCAGTAAATGAGCAAAATGCGCAAATCGATGAGCAGAAATGAGCAAAATGAGTAAGTCGGTGAGCAGAATGAGCAAGAAATGAGCAAAATGAGCAACTCGATAAGCAGAAATTAGCAGAATGAGCAAGAAATGAGCAACTCGATGAGCAAAAATGATCAAGAAATGAGTAAAATGAGCAACTCGGTGAGCAGAATGAGCAAGAAATGAGCAAAATGAGCAAGAAATGAGTATAATGAGCAACTCGATGAGCAGAATGAGCAAGAAATGAGTAAAATGAGCAACTCAATGAGCAGAATGAGCAACTCTGGCGCATTATAAATGTCTTTATTATTATTATTAACTCGATGAGCAGAAATGAGCAAAATGAGCAACTGGATGAGCAGAATAAGCAGGAAATGAGCAACTCGATGAGCAGAATGAGCAATAAATGAGCAACTCGATGAGCAGAATGAGTAAAATGAGCAAGTCGATGAGCAGAAATGAGCAACTCAATGAGCAGAATGAGCAACTCGCTCAGCAGAAATGAGCAAAAATGAGCAACTCGATGAGCAGAATGAGCAAGAAATGAGCAAAATGAGCAACTCGATGAGCAGAAATGAGCAACTCCATGAGCAGAATGAGCAAGAAATGAGCAAAATGAGCAACTCGATGAGCAGAATGAGCAAAATGAGCAAGTCGATGAGCAGAATGAGCAAAATGAGCAACTCGATGAGCAGAAATGAGCAAAAATGAGCAACTCGATGAGCAGAATGAGCAAGAAATGAGCAAAATGAGCAACTCGATGAGCAGAAATGAGCAAAATGAGCAACTCGATGAGCAGAAATGAGCAAAAATTTGCAACTCGATGAGCAGAATGAGCAAGAAATGAGCAAAATGAGCAACTCGATGAGCAAAAAGAGCAACTCGATGAGCAGAATGAGCAAGAAATTTGCAAAATGAGCAATTCGATGAGCAGAATGAGCAAGAAATTTGCAAAATGAGCAACTCGATGAGCAGAAATGAGCAAAATGAGCAACTGGATGAGCAGAATAAGCAGGAAATGAGCAACTCGATGAGCAGAATGAGCAATAAATGAGCAACTCGATGAGCAGAATGAGTAAAATGAGCAAGTCGATGAGCAGAAATGAGCAACTCAATGAGCAGAATGAGCAACTCGCTCAGCAGAAATGAGCAAAAATGAGCAACTCGATGAGCAGAATGAGCAAGAAATGAGCAAAATGAGCAACTCGATGAGCAGAAATGAGCAACTCCATGAGCAGAATGAGCAAGAAATTTGCAAAATGAGCAACTCGATGAGCAGAATGAGCAAGAAATTTGCAAAATGAGCAACTCGATGAGCAGAAATGAGCAAAATGAGCAACTCGATGAGCAGAATGAGCAACTCGATGAGCAGAAATGACCAAAAATGTGCAACTCGATGAGCAGAATGAGCAAGAAATGAGTAAAATGAGCAACTCAATGAGCAGAATGAGCAACTCTGGCGCATTATAAATGTCTTTATTATTATTATTAACTCGATGAGCAGAAATGAGCAAAATGAGCAACTGGATGAGCAGAATGAGCAGGAAATGAGCAAAATGAGCAACTCGATGAGCAGAATGAGCAATAAATGAGCAACTCGATGAGCAGAATGAGTAAAATGAGCAAGTCGATGAGCAGAAATGAGCAACTCAATGAGCAGAATGAGCAACTCGATCAGCAGAAATGAGCAAAAATGAGCAACTCGATGAGCAGAATGAGCAAGAAATGAGCAAAATGAGCAACTCGATGAGCAGAAATGAGCAACTCCATGAGCAGAATGAGCAAGAAATGAGCAAAATGAGCAACTCGATGAGCAGAATGAGCAGAATGAGCAAGTCGATGAGCAGAATGAGCAAAATGAGCAACTCGATGAGCAGAAATGAGAAAAAATGAGCAACTCGATGAGCAGAATGAGCAAGAAATGAGCAAAATGAACAACTCGATGAGCAGAAATGAGCAAAATGAGCAACTCGATGAGCAGAATGAGCAACTCGATGAGCAGAAATGAGCAAAAATTTGCAACTCGATGAGCAGAATGAGCAAGAAATGAGCAAAATGAGCAACTCGATGAGCAAAAAGAGCAACTCGATGAGCAGAATGAGCAAGAAATTTGCAAAATGAGCAACTCGATGAGCAGAATGAGCAAGAAATTAGCAAAATTAGCAACTCGATGAGCAGAATGAGCAAGTCGGGTTGGCAAAAATGAGCAAAATGAGTATGTCGATGAGCACAATGAGCAAGTCGATAAGCAGAATGAGCAAGTCGATGAGCACAATGAGCAAGTCGATAAGCAGAATGAGCAAAATGAGCAAGCCGATAAGCAAAATGAGCAAGCCGATAAGCAAAATGAGCAAGTCGGTAAGCAACTTGAGGAGGTCAATGAGCAAGTCGACGAATCAGTGAGAATATAGATTCTAAAATATTTCCATTTCTTTCCATTTGGAGATTAACCATCCAGGAGACAATATGAATAATATTTCCGTAGTCAACCCCCATGTTTGTCACAGGTGCGACAAAGGTTTTGGATCGAGATATTACCTTCGGAGACATGCAGCAAATGCACACGCCGCATGCGCAGATCAATCGAAAATGGATGAAGATGACGATGACCTAGAAATTAGCGCTATTCGATCTGAAAAGTTTGGCGCAGGTAACTATGAACCCGAATTTAAAAAGCGCAGATTTCAAGATTCGGAAACAGAAAGCTGTGAAAGTGAGTTTCCGCAGTCTGACAACGAAGAGTCAGAGGAAAGTGATTCGGAATCCGAAACGGAAGAGGAAAATGGCGACTCATCGGATGAAGAAAATGACGATATAACGGATGAAGCTGAGTCTAGTCCTGAATTGGAGGACAATGCTGCTTATCAAGACTGGTTGGAAGAAGCCAAAGAAGCTACTGAAGAGATGTGGCGTGAAAAATATGAAAAGTATATCAACGGGGACATGGACGGAGATCGAGCCAAAGAAAAGGCCAGCAGGAAGACCGTCTGGGCAGTCAAGAAAATCTTCTTCAACAACTACAAGGATTTTTTGTCAAGTTACCTGCATCTGAAAGATAATGATGCTCATCAAGATAGCGTGGATGATCTTGAAGAAAAAGTAGATAAAGGCATGAGCCTTAACAAAGCCTTGAACAGAGTACTGCCTAAACACCAGGCCAAATTTGACGGGCTGTTCCAACAAGATGAAGAGGAGGATAACCAGGAAGACAGTGATGAATAAATACGATAAATAGATCGAGGCTTCAAGTTTGAAACAGACTATATTAGCCTTTAACTTTAAAAATAATAATCTAGCACTTGATATTAATCATGTTTACCTCCGTTGCCCACTCCGCATTAAATAGGCCTAAACTAAATTGTATTTCAAAACCGTGGTAAATAAAACAGAGTCCGTTGTTTTGATGTATCTTAGAGTTTTACGTTTAAAGCTTATTAATTATTTCATTTTATTTACTTATCGGTAGCTAGACCCAGTAACTGGTGCGCTGAAGTCCCTTTGTTTAATTTTGGGCTTAGAGTTTCTTTATTAATAATATTATAATTTGTTCTCCAATTACGATAATGTTTTTGAAATAAACTGGCATAACAAACAGTATGCAGTATTATTAAAATGACACAAAAAGTTTCGTGGAGTCAACTACGTAGTGCAGTTTATGTTTTGTCTATACGTAGGCTGCAGATGTTTCCCAATCTACTGAGCGCAATGGGGAGGTGGGAAGGGCAAGGGGAGGGGGAGTAACAGGTCCGAACAGGACCACCGAATGAATGGGCAATCCCGATGAGTCATCGTGTTGTGACGTCAGTTACCCGTCCTCCCGTAAACAACTCAGTGCACATTCAACGGAAGGGGTACTCCTATTCCGATCTTGTGCTGGTCAGCGGTCATTGCCATAGTGGAACTGGGTATATCCTGAAGTGGGTTGTACCATTCGTCAGGAGAGTATGGTACTCAAAGCAGTCTCCAAGATGGTTTGAATATGGTTCACTACATGTACAAAGGAATAACTCTATGCAATAGAAAAGCAGACCACACATACCATGGATGTATAGCTACCACTTCTTTTTCCCTACCAATTACTCGATCTTAAACAGACACCGGATGCACAGATGTTTGACCTATTTCTCACTCTTCGTAGATTTTGATAACACTATCGAGTACGACACTTGCATATTATAAGGCACACCAAGTTCGGATGTGGCTCATTTTTCGACCACTCAATGGGCTGTGTTTCCTCATAGTACAGCATATCCGGTTTTGTATTCATTATCATTATTGAAGTAATTTGAGAAAAAATATATTCCGTACAACTTGAGTGAGAGCATAAATCCCCCTGTTATGGAAATGCACGATTGGTAGCGTATTCGATTTAAAGGTAGCATCATACTAATTGCCAGCATACCGAAACTGAAATCTTCACATATTTACATATAACTTGAATGATATAAAGATGGTGGGGACATACCGTTAAAATTGCTGTATTTATCCAGAAAATGTGTGTAAAACCAGTGACCAATATTATTTTTTTGATCCTCAACGATACTTTTAATTTTTCGGGAATTGAACTAACCAATCAGAACCGCATTTACGTCATCGACTCAAAATAATTAACCAATCAGAACGCGAGACTTAACATTGCGAGTCTTAACTTGTCCTCGTCTGCCCTTTGTTCAGATCGGACATGTCCCATCTCGTCCGTGACGTCACCACAACCTCCCCTCTTTTGTCAACTTGTCCCATCTTGTCCGTGACGTCACCACAACCACGGCTATCTCTTCCATCTCATCTACCCACTCCTTCATTACTACACACCAACCACCTCCTCCTATCCCTCCTCCATCACAGCCTCAGCCAACACCAACACCAACACCAACACTCCCTCTCTCCTCCTCCACATCCTCCCTCCCTCCTCCTCAAAAAGGCCTCTTTCCGCCTCATCCTCCTCCTCAAATGGCCTCTTTCCTCCTCATCCTCCTCCTCAAATGGCCTCTTTCCGCCTCAAAAATAGGCGCGAGATGTCCCTCACATACTACTGATGTATTTGTTGCCTTGGTCACTGACTGGAAATGGACCGAGGACATCAGTAACCATTCTGTCCATTGGTGCTCCAACTCTATAGTCTTTAAGGGGCGCTCGGGAGGTCTTGTGTGGTCGCTTACGGGCGCCGCACGTAGCACATTTCCGGATCCAGTCCCGTACTGTCTCCTTCAGCCGATACCAGTAGAACTTCCTCTTGGTTTTCTGGACGGTTTTCTTGACACCAAGGTGGGTGGAGGTAACAGCATCATGGGTTGCTCGCAATACAGTTTCTCTTAACTCTTTGGGAACGATTAACTGCAAGTAGGACTGGGTTTTGTCTGTTGTTACCCACTGTTTATAGAGTACACCGTTGCGAAGGACAAGTTGTTGCCATAGCAACCAAAGCTTTCTGGTCGCTGGGCTCTGACTGGCGGCTAAGTCTCTATCTGGTCGTTCCAGGGAGAATATCCAACCAGCGCATTACTACACCGATATCTGGATGATCTCTCTGTAGTTTTTCAAGTTCTTCGTAGGAGTAGCCATTCACCCAAGGTGCGTCACGTTGTTGACCAGAATTTGAACCGGCAGCGTCGTTCATGGTGATCACCAGAACGTTCAACAAGTCGCAGTCTCGGCGTGGGGGATCCGGAGGATAGCGAGATGGTTCCACAGAATGCGGCCCGGTAAAACCGGCTAAGGCGCCCTTGGCAGGGGCGCAGGGCATGCTGCAGTTCATGTCATTACTCTCTGGTTTCGGTCCGTCGAATTTGAAATCATCTGTCTCTGGTAGGCTCACTGCACATCTTGAATCTTCAGCTCTCTGCTGTTCGGTCACTGGCGAGGCGTTGGACAAGGCTTGTCCGGGAGTTTCTCTTGAAGGTGCGCTAGCTGTGTCTGCAGAACGGCCGATGTGGTTCCCTAACCACACGCCGCGGGTTATTGTATTGCACGAGCGCCAAATACAATTACCTTAGTTGCAAACACCACGAAGTAAGAGTGTTACCACTGTTGCCATCAGTACGAGGACTGTCGCCGGCGAGGGAGGACAAACCTTCTCTGGTTTGTCGGAAGATGTCTCGGGGCATATCAGGTCACGGGGGAAATCTTCTTTGTCTTAAGATATGACATTTTCGGGATTGTTCAACGCGGGTTCCACCTCATCTGAGGCGGCACGAATTCGTTTGGCTGTTAGCGGGATCACGTTGTCGACTTTGTTGAAATCGGACCATAATTCACTCTTGGTGACACACTTGTCACACCCACCACAGGGGAGTTCAGTGAGGATGGTCCTACCGTCGTAGCACGAGCACTCGTCAGGATCACATGGCACCCTACAGAAGGCATCTGCGTTGCCATGTTTCTTTCCTGCACGATGTTCAATCTTAAAGTTAAACTGGGCCATGATCTTGAGCCATCGAGCCATTTGGTCAACTGGATCTCGAAATGTCATTATCCATCTCAGGGCGCTATGGTCGGTGCGAATCAGGAACTGCCTGCCGATCAAGTAGTGCCCGAAGTATTGTACAAAGGTCTCTATAGCGAGGAGTTCTCGTCGCGTTGTACAATATCGGCGTTGTGTTTTCGTCATGGATCGGCTCGCGTATGCTATTGGTCTCTCTTCATGTCGTTGTAACCACTGAAGTTGTGAAAGAGTTGCACCAATACCGGTATCAGACGCGTCAGTGTCAATTATGAGGAGACCATCATTGTTAGGATATGACATGACTTCATCTCCTGTCAATGCCGATCTCAGTGTTTCAAACGCGGTTTGACAGTCAGGGGTCCACTTAAATATCTGCCCGGCCTCAAGCAGACGATTTAAGGGACTAGCTATCGTCGAAAATCTCTCTATGAAGCGACGATAATAGGAACACAATCCAAGAAACGAGCGAACCTCAGTGACGGTCTGAGGTACTGGCCAGTTCTGCATGGCTGAAACTTTACTCGGGTCAGGTTTGACACCATCCTGGGTGATGAGGTGACCAAGAAAGATAACTTCTTCACGAAAAAGGTCACACTTGCTTGGCTTAAGTTTGAGTCCAGCATTTCCCAGCCGTTGTAGGACTTCATCAAGTCGCTGTATGTGTTCTTGGAATGTGGAAGACAAAATGATGACGTCATCAAGATATATCAGGAAGGTTTTCCACTGTAAACCTTTAAGCACAAGTTCCATGCAACGCTCGAATGTGCTCGGCGCATTGCAAAGTCCGAAGGGCATGGTGACGTACACGTACAAGCCGCTGGGGGTTACGAACGCGGTCTTGGGGCGGTCCTTCTCATTCATCTCAATCTGCCAATAGCCTGACTGAAGATCAGGTGTGCTGAAGATCTTGGCTCCACTGAGGCAATCTAAGCAGTCGTCAACCCGCGGTAATGGATACGCATCACGGCGAGTGACATTGTTCAGTTTACGGTAGTCAATGCAAGGGCGGGTTGTTCCATCTTTCTTGCGCACGAATACCATCGGTGATGCCCAGGGAGATGTTGACTCTTGGATCACACCAGCTTTAAGTTGAGCGTCGATGGCTTTCTCTTCCTCGCCATCAAACGCTCTCTGGGGTCGTCTGGGGGGCTAGCGTATAGGCCGTGCGTCACCAGTGTCAATGTGGTGCTGCACAATTGAAGTGCGTCCCATGTCCTCTGCGTTCTTTGCGAAAGTGTTCTGGTGTTTCGTCAGCAGTTCAGCCAATGACTGCTGTTGCTGTGGGGAAAGTTCTGCACAAATCCTTTCATAGAGTTTCTCGAGGTTTTCTGGCCAGTTCTCGGGATCACTACACGATTTCGGGACGGTGGTGGAAGTAGAAACTGTTGGCGACGTTTTGCCTGCGTGCACCCTGCACACATTTAGTGTTTGGCAGAGACGATCTGCTTCACCATTCTCGCATTCGTCTATGAGCTCAACTGCATCGATCTCGTGCAAGTACCCAATGGTGGTACCAGCCCGGAGTTCGATATTTTCTGGCGAAGTGTTCATCAGTCGGACAGGTATGTCCATGTCTTTGCGGCTGGGGTCGATAAGGGAGCTGCCGACCACTATGTTCTGGTCAAAGTCTCTGTCCGCAGCAGGTTCTACTACGGCACAGTTCCAACTGATGTTACAAAGATCTGCCACGCCCTCTGTTATCCACTCACTGCATGCTGGGACGATGGTGTCTTCCTTCAAGCCGATTTTCAATACACGCGGCTCAGATGGTTCGCCTTTGATTGTCCACTCATGCCAAGTGCCGGCAATCTGTATGCCACGTCGTGTCTGGAGTATGCAGTCGTAGAAATACAGAAAGTCGTAACCAAGGATACCCTCATCCTTGATGGGGGATACATACGCTTCCCACTGGAATTGATGAACACCGATGTTGATACAGAAGGTGGACACACCTTCAACCTCGATAAGTTCATTGTTCGCTGTCTCGAGTTTTGTGCGTTCACACGGGGGCTTAAGTTCGGGGCGTCTTTCAGCGGGTATCTGGCTGAAAAATGCGGAGGAGAAGATTGTAACTGCTGCGCCGGTGTCAACTAAAAGTTCGGCATTAATGCCACAAGTGTTCACTTGTAGAAATGCGGACATGCCTTTGAAAGGCTGCCTGCCGATACGTATAACGGTTTGTTCGTGAGGGCGGACCGATTGCCAGTCCGGACGGCACGGTCCCTCTTAGTTTTCCGCCTGCTGGGGTGGCGGCACGGCGACTGGTTCCTTTTTCGCGGCTGGTTGGGGGCAACTGCTTGCGTAGTGGCCTGTTTCTCTGCAGTTATAACAGGTCACGTCTTCCATCTTGCGTTTGCCAGCGGGGGCTTTGTTGCCCTTACCGGCTGCCTTGTCGTTGATGAGCCGGACCATGCCCGTGAGGCGACGGTCCAGCTTCTCCGTGGAACTTTTCAGTTCATCTGGTGTGACATAGGACGCAGCAGGTTAAGCCAAGGGCTTAGTAGGTGTTGTTGGGTTCTCTTCGGTAGCTTGCACCGTGTGGACGCGAAGGGAGGAGGATTTTCCGGGAGCAACGTTCTCCCGCAAACTCAGGAAGTTTTCAACTGCGGTTCTTGCGTCTTCCAGCGTCTTTGGGTTGGTCATCCCTATGGCAACCACGGTCTGCTGGTCGGGAAGTCCCCGGAGGAAGTGCCTCAGGGCGATGCTCTCCCTGGTAGTCACATCTGCTGTCGGATAGCCCCGCATCACTAGGCGGCGGATGTCTGCCACATACTCGGTCAGATTGTCTTTGGGCTGGAATTTCCTGCTTTCCAGCAAGGCAAGCCAAGTGTTTTGTGTTCGGCTTTCAAGGGCCTCTATTAGAGAGTCAAAGTTCTCGACGATGGAGGGATGTTGTTCAAAGGCAAACTCTGCAGCCTTGCCCTTCAAACTGCTGACTAGCCGGAACTTTTTCTCCTCAGGTGACCAATCGCAAACCTGTGCGAGACTAAGGAAAGGATGGATGAACCCCTCCCATGCTCTTGTCCCATCAAATTCTCCCTGTCTTGGAAGAGGTACGTCAAAGGGCCGTCTTGATCTGGTCGGCGATGGCACGGAGGCCGGGGATGGTGTGACAGGCTTTTCTTCGGCTGTGGAGCAGAGTTCATCTGGCGTGTTGCTATGGTGTGGGGACGATTCTGGCAAAGAGGGCGCACTCGATTGCTGTAGTTCATGGATTCTCTGCTCTGCCTCCAGTGCACCTGTTTCTGCCCGCTTCAGTTCTTCCCTTAGGGAGTCCAGCTGGTGCCGGTCATCACCACCCATTGACAACATATCGAATGACAGCTCAAGGTCGCCTTCACTGGCTGCATTCAGTCTACGTGACTTACAGCTGCTCTTTTTCGGCATGGTGATAAGCAGAGTTTATACACAGTAGCTATAGTTCATATGCTATACACGTATAGTGCGGTCGAGCGTGGAGGTGCCGTAGAGCACTAACAGTTTACAGTTATGCCAACCATTATACTGGGATGGTGTCTCAGTGTTCATTTATGAAAGTTGTCACGATGTAGTGTTCAAGTCTGTATCCCAACGCGCTGCCACCAATGTTGCGTACCTAACCATTGAGGTTTGACTCAACTACCGACACGCAAATAATATATGTAATACGGAAGACAGTAACTTTGTGACAAAATATGACTGAGTTGGTTTATTAACATTCTCTATCTGTAATCACAGAACATGACATATAAGCACATGGACAGAGTATACGGGATTGTATACGGTAAAACCTTTATCAGTTTACACTGGAGAGCCGGTAAATCTCAGCATAGCTAACCCAAGGTCACGCATCTCATGATAGCCGCACATACACCATTCGGGTACACGTGGTACGTACGTGGCATGGTACGGGGATACCAATAACTCAGGACGCAGGGAAGTATACGGGGGTATACTTTACAATATGCAAGTCAATGCTTACGATCGAAGGCACAACACAGCATTGCTTGTAGACCAATAGACACGACGAGGCACTGCTCTATTGGAATAACGTACGGTACGGGTATTGCTAGCTTTGATCGGAACCGGTGCTCATCAACGAATGAACATTGAATCTTAGGATAAGCTCGACTTATATCGAGAATCCTGGGTCTAAGAATGAATAAAACATAAGGAAGAATATACACCTTAGCCAATGGGAATTAAAGCAGCACGGTGAAGTATCCATAGCCTAAGGCGGTAGGAACGTTTGCAAAAGCATGGTAGGACGTGTGCAAAAGCATGGCGGGACGTGTGCAAACGTGTGCATAAGCATGTCGGGACAATGTGCAAAGGATGTCGGGACAGGTGCAAAGCATGTCGCCGGACATGTGCAAAAGCATGTTACCCAACAGCTTCTATCTCCTTATTTGGCACAACTTCGCGCTAGAAGCTCTGATTGACAACTAGGTATACGGGGCGTGTTCAGGAGACAAGTAGCATTCGATGTGCACATAATCTAGCACTGTGTACAAAGCATTGCAGGGGCTTGCGTGCTCGCATGCGGCATCAAGGGTGGTCAACGAGAGTTCACTGGGGAACTTAGCGGGTCAGTCACGGTGACTGACGGCGGTCGCCTTTCGGAGCCTACACGGCCAACCACTTCGGGAGCGAAGTGGTGAACTCTAAGAGAAATGTGAGCAAAATAGTCCCACAGAGCACTTTCATCGTGGAGCTAGGGGGAGGGGCTTTGCGTGGTCGCTCGCTGTGGCTCTGAATTATGCATGACGCAGCATCAGCTTCTGGGGCATATATTGCATGTAAAGACCAAATTTATGCAAAAGTAATGCATATGTATGCATTCCCTACTTGTATGCTTGAGTGCACACCACAGTGTGGCTGTGCTATTGTTGTAGTGGGCACTTGCCCTGTTGAGTTCATACAGTGAACATCAGCCACTGTACATGTACACTGTACATGCATGCACAGTAAATGACTACTGCATAGTGAGTTCATATAGTGAACACCTTATGACTTCATGAGTTCTTGTAGTGAACATCTTATGACCATAGTGAGTTCTTGTAGTGAACAACCAGTCTATAGTGGCCAGTCAGCCAATTTATGCTGCTACCTTTGTTAAGTGAACCAAACCTTTGAGTTTCATACTATTTCTGATACTTTATTTGGACACATTTACAGAGTATATTGCAGTTTGTTTGAGGTTAATTCCAGTTTTAAGCAACCACTTAGTATTGTTCATTTTGTTATTCTTTACAGCTAATCGGTTCAATCGGTTCATCGTATCGACATACGGATGTACTATTTCAGTGCTGATATTAAAATGTGATAGATATAAACTGTATTAGTCTCAGCTGTCCCACTGTGCCACTATATCATTAGCAAAGAGACAGTTCGTGAAACTACAGAGATTGGTAATGGCGTCGACACCAGAAAGAAAGAGAAAACCGACGCAGAAAGGTGCCATGTATACCATGGAATTGAAGTACAAATCTCTGGGAATTGCTTGAAGAGCTGTGAAGTCTAAGTCCGATGTCTTGCGAAATGAGCTTGAACAAACCACATCCCTAGAAGACATGAAAGCTACATATAAGCAGTGGATGAACATGTTCGAGGAATTCATGAAGCGCTATGATGATTATCGCCAGCTGCTGGATGAGAATGAATTACTACGCTTCCAGAGTGACTGGTTCATTGACAAGGAGATCTGGCTTTTGAATCTAAAGCAACAAATCCAAGACTGGATGGTCCATCACGAGGCTCCAACCCCATCAAAATCTTCCAAATCATCTAAACGCTCCAAAGCATCTCAGTTACGTATTGAAGAGGAACAACGGAAGGTGGAGCTAATTGCACGTCAGAAGGCCTTGAAAGAGAAGCAAGCTCTCGAGATTGAAAGAATGAAGCTGAATCAAAGAGAAGAAGAAATCATGATCAAGACTGAAGTCGCCGTGTCCGAGGCAAAATGTAAGGTGTTAGAGAAAATGGAACGAGCCAGCTGTACTAGAAGAAGCAGTGAAGTTGCAGCAGTCTCACAAGACGGATCTGACACCAGTAAACCTGTAGTGGATGTTGAACGTGACTCTTCCAGTAATGCAAATGAAGAAGTTGAAGTTTCGATCAAGGCCTCCGAGACTGGTGTTCATTGGATGGATTCATTTGAAGAGTTCTTGGACCACTACAATGCTGAAGTTCCACAGTACGTGCCCAAATCAACCGGTAATCTGCAACCATCTCAATCAGTGAGTACTCCTCATAATTATTTGAGTAACAATGAAGTGAGACACGATGCCATAGAGTCTACACAGCGTGGCCAGCCACAGATGAAGAGCAAATTTCCGGACAAGACAGACGGCCTAGATGGACGATCAGTTAATGAGATGATCAAGCATTTACAGCGTCCAAAGTTGGAGATGGATAAATTCAGCGGTGAACCAATAGAGTTTAAACGCTTCATGAGGATGTTCAACGCTAGGGTCGCAAAGCTATGTGACACCGATGATGAGCGACTGTACTATTTAGAGCATTTGACCACTTGAGAGGCCCACAAGATAGTGTCAGGATACAGTTATTTAGACGGCACTACTGGATATGCAGCGGCCATAAGGGAACTGGTTGATCGATATGGCAATCCCGAGGTGATAGCCAATGCGTTCATCAAGAAAGCTGCTACTTGGCCTCCAATAAAAGCAGACAATCCTAAGGCTCTGGATGCTTTCGCTATATTTCTCAATGAGTGTGAGAGCGCCGTCAAATGTGTTGGTAGTTTGCAGTACTTGGAGCATAGCGAGAACATCAAAACGATGGTGATGAAGCTTCCATACTATTGTCATGACAGATGGAGGTCCCGTGTGCAACAGCATAGGATCAGAGGAGAAATGGTTAGATTTCACCATTTAGTAGAATTCGTCAGATTTGAGTCAAAGAAGGTGAACGACCCTGTGTATGGCAGAGATGCTCTTGCTACGGCCCCTACAAGTCCTTGGAAGAAGACTACCAGTGTGGGTTCAACAAAGCCTAAAATCTCCATGGCAACCAGTGAAACCAAAGAAGTTAAGACGGCCAACGAAACTAACAGAGCATGTTGGTTTTGCAATGGCTCACACTTCCTGATCGGATGTCCCAAGTTGAAAGAACGTCCGCTGAACGAGCGCATAGAGTTTCTGAAGAAAAGACGTCTATGTTTTGGCTGCCTCAAGATTGGACACATGAAGAATGCATGCAACATGAAGGCAAGATGTAATGCTTGCAATGGACGACATCCAACTCTTCTTCATGTAAACCGTGACGAGCCAGATGTGAAAGAAAAGGAGACTGGTGTGGTGAGTGGAAATACCTCCACAGAGTGTACTAACGTAGCGTGTGACAACGAAAATGAGAGTCAGTGTACGATGGCAATTATTCCAGTTCGTGTGAGGCTTGACAATGGGCTCAACGATGTCACGACCTATGCGTTTCTTGACCCAGGGAGTAGTGTGTCGTTCTGCAGTGAAGCACTTATGCAGAAGTTATGTGGTGTATGCAGACGCATACACATTAGATTGGATACTATGGGAGAGCCACACAACATGGATACTTACCTGATTGAAGGTCTCGAGGTGCAGAGTCTGGATGCTCGACCTACCAGGAAAGTCAAGATTCCAAGAGTCTACACCAAGAAAAAACTTCCAGTTAAACGACATCACATACTTACCCATGATGATGTATCTCATTGGATGCATATGAAGGACATTGACATGCCCCAGATCAACGCGAGCATAGATTTGTTAATCGGCAACAACGTCCCTGATGCGTACACACCATTAGAGGTCAGAAAAGGACCACCTGGAAGTCCCCATGCAACTAAGACGGTGCTTGGATGGGTTGCATGGAATGTAGTGAGGTCATCAAAGGAGTCTCAATCATTCTCTGTAAATTTCATTGATGTTGCTGTACAGAGATATGAGGCAATCAAAAGGCTGAATTCTATCGTCAGGGAGAGCCTCAACTTCGACTTCCCAGAACGGATGATTGATGACAAGCGTGAAAGGTCTCGTGAGGACAACATATTTATGGAGAAGATGGGCAACTCTTGTAAGATGATTGGAGGACACTACGAAATCAGCCTACCCTTCAAGAATGAAGCTCATCTTCCCAACAATTCATCCATGGCACTGAGACGACTTAAGAGTCTTGAGAGGAAATTGAAGTCGGATCAGCACTTTCATCATGACTACAACCAGTTCATGTCCAAGGTTTTAGATAAGGGATATGCTGAAGTTGTACCGACGTCTGAAGCAGGCAAGCAGGATGGACGGGTATGGTATATACCCCATCATGGTGTCTATCACCCGAGAAAACCAGGAAAGGTTAGAGTTGTCTTTGACTGTTCTGCCAGTTATGATGGAATCTCACTGAATGATCTGCTTTTGCCTGGTCCAAACCTGACCAACTACCTGATTGGCGTCTTGATAAGATTTCGGCAGGAAAACGTGGCTGTAATGGGTGATATTGAGTCCATGTTTTATCAAGTTGCAGTACCCCTGGAAGATAGGAACTACCTACGTTTCTATTGGTGGCCGAATGGAGATCTGTCTCTGAAACCAGTACCGTACAGGATGAAAGTGCATCTCTTTGGTGCCGTATCCTCTCCATCTTGTGCTAACTATGCGTTGAGGTTGACTGCGCTGAGTAATACTGATGAAGATCATGCTATTGCCGCAGAGACAATTCTGAGGAATTTCTACGTCGATGATTGTTTGAAGTCTGTTAAATCCACCGAAGATGCAGTTGATCTAATCACCAAGCTGAAAGCACTATGCAAGAATGGAGGATTCAACTTGACTAAATGGATCAGCAACGATAAAGCTGTGATGCAATCTCTACCTGCTAGTGACATCACTAAAACCCCCAAACTGGACATGAGTGAACCATCACAATTGATCCCCCGTGAGAGAGCCTTGGGCGTCAGCTGGGATATAGAATCAGATTTATTAGGCTTCAAGATTTCATTGCCAATCAAAGACCCCACACGGAGGAACATCTTGTCGATTGTTAGCTCAGTTTATGATCCCTTGGGATTTGCTTGCCCCGTCATCCTACCAGTCAAGTACTTGCTGCAGAAGTTATGTAAGGAGAATGTCGACTGGGATACTGAAGTCAAGGGGAACGATTTGTCTATCTGGAATCAGTGGTTGGCGGATCTCCCAAAGCTTGAGCATATGACCGCGCCCAGATGTTATAAGCCATTACAGTTCGAGGTAAGCCAGCGTCAGATTCACAATTTCAGTGATGCCAGTGACAAGGGATATGGAGTTGTGTCCTATTTACGCCAAGTGAATGCAGAAGGGGCTATTCATTGTTCCTTTCTCAATGCAAGATCTCGAGTTGCTCCTCTGAAGAAAATAACCACACCAAGGATGGAGTTGACGGCAGCAACTGTGGCAGTTCGTGTAAGCAAGATGCTGGAAGATGAAATGGACGACAAGATTCATGATGTGTTTTTCTGGACAGATAGCACAGCAGTTCTCAAGTACATTTCAAGTGATTCAGCCCGTTTCCACACCTTCGTCAGTAACAGAGTCCAGGTGATAAGAGAAGGTTCAGATGTTAGTCAGTGGAGACATATCGACACAAAAACCAATCCAGCAGATGATGCCTCCAGAGGTCTACAAATCAACAAATTCTTGAGCAATGATCGATGGCTGAAAGGACCTGAATTTCTATGGAAGGAGGAATCTCAGTGGCCATGCAGGGTGACGCTTAAGGTCGACGACGACGACCCAGAAGTAAAGGCAGTCAGTACTGCAACTACAGTGGACGAGTCAACCTCAGTAGTGGACGACATGCTGAACAGGTATTCCAGCTGGTACCGACTAAGAAGAATAATGGCATGGGTGTTAGTGGCTAAACATCGATTTCTACAACTGAAGATGAACAGGGATGATGTCAAGGCTGAAAACATGATGGGTCCTGTGAGTTACTTAGCCCCAAGAATGCTCGAGGCTGCTGACGAGTTCCTGGTGAAGCATGAGCAACAAAAGGCCTTTCCAGATGAGCTGAAATGTCTGTCAGGTAGTAAAGGAGAAAAGAAAGGTGTTGGTAGATCAAGTGCCGTTTACAGATTGAGTCCAGTGTTGATAAATGGAATAATGAGAGTGGGAGGACGCATTGACAGAGCATCCGTCCTTCAGTTCAATGCTCGGCATCAGATTATCCTTCCAAAGGAATCAACGATGTCAACGCTGCTACTTGATGAGGCACATAAAATCGTAGGCCATCAAGGAAAAAATGCGATGCTTGCATACATTCGTCAGCAATTTTGGATCATCGGAGCCAATGCAGCTTCAAGGAAGATAGCACTCAGATGCGTGACGTGTAGGAAGTACCAGAGTAGACCATTGGAGCAAATGATGGCAAACCTACCCGCTGAACGTCTCAAAGCTAACCAACCTCCATTTACAAGTGTGGGTATGGATTACTTTGGTCCTTTGATGGTGAAACGCGGCAGAACAGCAGTCAAGCGCTACGGAGTCATTTTTACATGTCTTTCTTCTCGTGCTGTTCACCTAGAAGTGGCCTACTCATTGGATGCAGATTCTGCAGTCAGTGCTATCCGTAGATTTATCGCTCGACGAGGGATGGTTAAGTACATAAGGTCGGATAATGGCACCAATTTGGTTGGAGCAGAGAAGGAGTTGCGCAGTGAGCTAGCTAAACTTAACCAGACAAGGCTTGGAAATACCTTGGGTGACAAAGGTATCCGATGGGAATTCAACCCTCCTACAGGATCTCATTTCGGAGGAGTTTGGGAGCGATTGATTCGTTCTGTCAGAAAGATCATGTATGGGTTGCTGTATAAGCTGAAACACCGACTAGATGATGAGGGCCTGCATACTTTGCTGTGTGAGGTAGAAGCTATTCTGAATAGCCGTCCAATTACGACATGCCCAACCAGTTCAGATGACCTGCTACCATTGACCCCAAATGATCTACTTCTAGCTCAAGGTGCTGGTGCCACTCCCGGTGAGTTCTCCAAGGATGATTGTTATGCACGTAAGCGTTGGCGGAGAATCCAATACCTGGTAGATGCATTCTGGAAAAGATGGGTATCTGAATACCTACCTCTCCTTCAAGAACGTCAGAAGTGGCTGAAACCAGGACGGAATGTTGCAGTTGGTGATATAGTTCTGCTAATCGATAATTCACCCAGAGGTTCATGGGCTTTGGGGAGAGTCATCACCACCAGGAAGGATTCTCAGGGTCTTGTACGAACAGTTGATGTCAAAACAGCAACTTCCGTGGTGCAGCGACCAGTGCACAAACTTTGTTTACTATTAGAAACTGACCCAGTTAATTAGTTTTAGATGTTCCCAATAGTCTCAACAGAATCATGAAAGGAGAACATTTCACGTTGTTTAAGGTTTCCCAGTTGGCATTCCTTACCTTTCCTTTATTTTAAAGGGTCTCAATGAAATTAGAGTTACGAAGCAGTAAGTTCAGTAACGTTGCAGGAAATTCAAGAAAAAAAAAAGAGAGGGGGTTTAGGCCTATGTATGATTTTTTGATTTGGTCTTATTAATTAATTATTCATTGTTTAAGTCCACAATTGGGGGGTGGGGATGTAAATACCAAATTTATGCAAAAGTAAATGCATATGTATGCATTCCCTACTTGTATGCTTGAGTGCACACCACAGTGTGGCTGTGCTATTGTTGTAGTGGGCACTTGCCCTGTTGGGTTCATACAGTGAACATCAGCCACTGTACATGTACACTGTACATGCATGCACAGTAAATGACTACTGCATAGTGAGTTCATATAGTGAACACCTTATGACTTCATGAGTTCTTGTAGTGAACATCTTATGACCATAGTGAGTTCTTGTAGTGAACAACCAGTCTATAGTGGCCAGTCAGCCAATTTATGCTGCTACCTTTGGTAAGTGAACCAAACCTTTGAGTTTCATACTATTTCTGATACTTTATTTGGACACATTTACAGAGTATATTGCAGTTTGTTTGAGGTTAATTCCAGTTTTAAGCAACCACTTAGTATTGTTCATTTTGTTATTCTTTACAGCTAATCGGTTCAATCGGTTCATCGTATCGACATACGGATGTACTATTTCAGTGCTGATATTAAAATGTGATAGATATGAACTGTATTAGTCTCAGCTGTCCCACTGTGCCACTATATTGCATATGCAAGATATGGCGCAATCTCAGACGATCGTGTCACGCGGCATTGCAAGGGTCTTGAGGGCCAGAAATAGGTTAGCTTAGCAATTACACTCATCAGTATTTGGTCAATAACATGGTCAATATAGCATATAATAGATAATCAATGGGAAATGATCACGTGTACAGCAAGGACACAATTCTAGAGGGCGCTAGTGCTTCGGTGTTCCGAAATCGGTCCAGGCAAGGTTCACAACAGTACTATGAGGCTTCTTTCAGTTGCTGGAACCGAAATCAGATAGGTTTTGAAATCCTTTGAACTTTCTCATATTTCTTTCTATACTCTTATACTGAAATATAACTCTTTCATTTTTGGTCATTACCAACCCAATCCCATCGTTAAAATGCTGTTCGAATTTCTGATATCAACGCTAAATTTTCAATTTTTGTTATTTTATACGACAGTAATGTTGAATTGCCAAAGCACGACCTGCATATATTGTGCATCTTGTAATTATCAATACAAGTAATAAACTGCAGCAAGTACTCGAAGTTAACCAAAGTAATGATTTGGGATAAATAAAATGACAGGAGATGGCCTGACGGTTCGATCCTTGGAAGATATCTGTCTTTCTCAAAAGAACCTTTTTTGCTAAGATTGAAACGTCAGGCCCTCCTAACTCTAAAAGTTAATTTCTCCATAGTTTTAAGGTACATGTATATATAGCATGCAATGAAGTTATCTTTTTCTCCATCATGGACGTATATAAAGATCTACAACGGGTTAAGACATAGCGTTATATAATGATGTACAGTGTGGTGTACAGTGTGGCTTGTTCTAGCTCTGTGAATTGCATAATGTTATATAACGCTAGAACTGACTTGGCTCAAGTTACTGGCCGAGGGCCTTGAACAACGAGGTCTGGCCTTCCGGTGTAATGTACAATAAAAAATGGGATTGGTTTTACCATTGAGGATCCCTCCATGGTATACCATGGAGGGATCCTCAATGGTTTTACGGTTACCATGATGGAAAAAAGGAATATACTAGAGTAAAGGTTTAACTGTCACGGCTCTATGTAAGAGTGACCAGTAATTATCAACTTGTACATTTTGCATGGAATACACAGTTAGACAAAATGTTGTTGCCCGTTTTCAATGCGGCGGTCGTCGATCGTGGTTGAGTAGACCTTATTAACTGCTCGTCTTCCTCATTATAATATGACGAAATCACTGCGTCTCCAATTTAGCCACTGATAGTACGGCACTGCCTCTGCACGGTCGCGGGCCACAAAAATACAGCATTCTTCGGAGAGTCACTACTCCTCGCACACTATGTTCAAGTTGCTTATAGTGTCGACTTTCCTTCCTCCATGGTTTCGACTATGTGCATCAAGTTGTCTGTCCAGTCTGTTAAAAAATGAAGAGACGAGTATAGAAATATACAATCTATAAATGTTGCTGCATATTTACAAACCTCTTCAAAATTGTTATTGCAACATCGAGATAAAGTACAATACCAGTTTACCGGTATACAATCACTGATTTAAAACAGATCAAAATCGACACTCGCTATTATCTTGAACACGGGTCATGAAAAGACACCGATTGATGAAATATTCAGAGTATAATATATGATGTACAGGCCTAGATTTTCAAAAAATGTTAGAAGATTGGCGGTTCAATCTTCCTAAAACCATAGAGCTATGCTAAAACAAACACCATGATGATTCATGCCTGAAAGTAGCCTTGGCTTTTCATATTTCAATCGGAAAAGGTATTGTTTTTGTTCTGTTTTTTTTTTCTTCTTCTTCTTCTTCTTCTCCTCAATTTGTATTGACTTTGTACACACATTTTGTCCGCGGCCCTTTGGTCATTTTTAAACAGCCGATTTTAACCGAACTTGGTCTGATGGAAGTCCATATAGGGTAGTTGTCTCCCGAAACTTCTCGTCATCATAAAAGTCATCAGGTGTCACGTGACAGTGTCTTAAAGGGGCAAACTTCAGACATCAATTATGAACGAACCCTAAGTCCGATTGAGTTGAAACTTGGTATTTATCTAAGTCAGGAAATGTTATATGGAAAAATTGCAATGACGTCATCATGACGTCATTCCCTGATTTTTTATGATTTATTGAAATTTTGGGTCATTAAAGTTCTTTTAACGATATCTAGTAAACGAAACAAGATATCTTTGAATTTCTTTTTGATAATTCTTCAGCATGCACCAAAAATGAACACTGCATAGCCAAAAAATCGGTGACGTCATCATGACGTCATAAAAAATGCGATTTTTATAACGCATAGCAGGAACGGCCAATCACCTTGAAAATTGGTAGGTTGGTAAAATGGAGGTTCGGGATCGTAATTATGAAGTTACGTCAAGACAGCGTCATTTGTTTATGTGTTATTTTTTTTTTTTTTTTTTTTCACGCTAGCCCATTGACTTGTACGTGAAAATATTGGTCATTAAATGCAAGGCGGGGGCATTTGGTTGATTGCCTGTGTTATATATGCCGTATTTCTTTTCATTTCTTTATCATAGTTGCCAGCGTAAATACTGTTTTGACAAGACAACTACGCATGCGTAACAATCTACCTTTCAAGTAATGCATGAATCGAGCACACGGTTTTGAATGGCGCCCTCTTTGGATTAAAAACAAGAAACTGCGGTGGTGTTCAGTATGTTATTTGAAAATCAACAAAAACTCAACGGTTTGAGATATTAAGTTGCTTCTTTCACCAAACGTGATTGTTAGGCAGGGTCTTTTTTGTGACACATTGCTTGACCTCTGTGACCTCTACTTCCGGTCAAACAGGAAGTAGCTCCTCATTTAAAAGTGATAAGAGCTATGATCATGATTCTTTCACCAATAGACAATGTTAGGGAAGGTCATTCATTTGTGACACATTGCTTGACCTCTGTGACCTTTACTTCCGGTCAAAAGGGAAGTAGCTCATTTAAAAGTGGTAAGGGCTTTGATCATGATTCTATCACAAAAAGTCAATGTTAGGCAATTTTTTTTTGCGACAATTGTAAATGACAAGCAATGTGTTCCATAAACCCTGCAACTTTTGTGTTAAACTTAAGTTTTCTACATTGAAATAATTGATACTTTTAAACCACATGTCTTAAACTGACAAAATAAGTTATACAATTTGAGACATATTCTATATCATATGCGGAAAAGCCTTGTGTTCTGTTTTCAACAGACAAAACTTCTAGTTAGGTGTTCGGGTTCAAGCCGAACACCTATTGTTATTGTTAGAGTTTTTTTTTTTTAGGTGTTCGGGTTCAAGCCGAACACCTATTGTTATTGTTCGATTTTTTTTTTTTTTTTTTTTTTTTTCATTTTTCTTCTTCTCAAACTTGTCAGCAGGACTTCTTGGTCACAGGTACAAGATATTGACTTGAAACTTGGTTGGAACTTCGGTCATGATGCCAAGTTGTATTTAGAATTTGTATCAAATTACACGCGTTTTTAGGAAAAACTTTGGTGCTTTATAACTTGAGAACCACATGACCTATGGTTTTGAGATTGACATATGTTACTTAACACGTAAATCTCAACAAATAATATATTCAGTGTTGTGTACAAATGACCTTCACTTCCGGTGTTACCGGAAGTTGAAGTTTGACTCAAAAACTCAAAAACGGAAGGATTTGGGCACATAAAACATATTTGGCTAAAAGATAGAGAAGGTCTTGGGCTTTCAGAAAATATAAACAATGACATCATGCGAGCTATATAGCGCCCTCTACGGTTGGTTAAAGATATACAGTGATTACGCAATCCGAAAATAAACAGTGGATTTCTGCCAAATTTCTTGGGTGTGAAGCACAAATGCACTTTGACATGTATGTGAAGTTAAACATTTGTGACGTCATTCAACCGGAAGTTAAGCGTTTTTAAAGGGAAAATTACTTAATTATTCATATACTGTTTACTCAGTAATTACATGACGTACATCAGTAAAAAATGCAAAGTATTTACATTGCATGCATTCAATGACGTCTGTAAATGTTCAGTTACTTGTGATGAATTAACCGTGATGCCATGTATATATATATCCATGGTATATAACTTCTTATCAGATCTTTCAACCACTTAAGGTATCATTAACTAATTGCTTGCTTCAGTGTTGATGTGATTAGTACCAGATGGCAGTCATTGCAAGGTGATTGGAATGTGCTTCATTGGATTGTCTCAGTGGAAACGCATGATAGCCTCAACACAGGAGTTTGAAACACCTCATACACTTTTAAACAGTCAATTTTAACCATACATACAAAGGCCCGGACAAAGTTCCCTCATCGTAGATGTGAAGTGAACATTTACGGCATCTCTTGATTTTATATGAATTTTTTTAATATTTCTCACATTAGCCTGTTAACTTTGTGCACATACGTGTACATGTGTTACGTGAAAATATGGTTTACAAAAAAATATGATGATCGATTGACTCCATTTCCCATACACTATATATACGTACATAATTCACTGTGTAGAACATACATGTACATGTTCATGTACATGTAATTTTAAATATGATGTACATGTACAATGTACATGTACATGTACATAATGTCCAATTGCGTGACTCAAAACTTTGTTTAGTTGTTTTACATCTTGCCATAGATATTTGCACATAAAACTTATTATATATCATTAAATACCAGCACCAAATCTTAATCGAAATGCTATCGATGTAGGTTGCGGAGTATTGAACATCATTTTGTCAAATGACAATGTGTTCCATAAACACTGCAACTAAATCTATGGGCTAAAATAAATATTTTTTTTACGTTGAGATATGGTCACTTTTAAACCATATGTCTTAACCAAACAAAATAAAACTGCAACATATTTACATCATATTTAAAATTATTGTCGATACAATATTATATATATTTAAAGGTGACGCCATTTCCTATAATCAGTCAGTCAATGTACAGTACAAATAAGCAATCAACATGATCAAAGTATTTGTACAGTCACGCAGTTTATGTGTACATGTGTTTCAATATGCCATCAAACGAGGTATGATTGATCACATATATTCCAACATACGTTCATATAACAGTTCCACTACGAAATGAGACCCCGAACACCTAGTGGTTGTTACCACAATCACAATGTCTAGTTTTTTTTATATTTGTCTTCTTCCCAAACTTGTCAGCAGGTCTTCTATATGACAGTTACAAGATATTGACTTGAAACTTAGTGGGAACTTCGGTCATGATGCCAAGTTGTATTTAGAAGATTGACGTCATGATGACGTCATCGGGTATCAAATTACACACGTTTTTAGGAAAAACTTTGGTGCTTTATAACTTGAGAACCACATGACCTATGATTTTGATATTGACATATGTTACTCAACACGTGAATGTCAACAATTAATATATTCAGTCTTGTGTACAAATGACCTTCACTTCCGGTGTTACCGGAAGTTAAAGTTTGACTCAAAATAACTCGAAAACGGAAGGATTTGGGCACAAAAAACCTGAATGGGTAAAAGATAGAGAAGGTCTTGGGCTTTCAGAAAATAAAATCAATGACGTCATGCGGGCTATATAGCGCCCTCTACGGTTGATTAAAGACATACAGTGATTACGTAATCCGAAAGTAAACAATGAATTTCCGCCAAATTTAGTAGGTGTTAAGCACTAATGTACCTCGACATGTATGTGAAGTTTTAAATCTGTGACGTCATTCAACCGGAAGTTATGCTCTAAAGGGAAAATTACTGAATTATTCCAATACTGTTTACTCAGTAATTACATGAGTACATCACTGAAAACTGCTTGTAATGTGATTACAAGAGACTCTGATTAGTATACAGATGGCAGTCAATGCAAGGTGATTGGAATGTGCTTCATAACATTGTCTCAGTGGAAACACATGATAGCCTCAACACAGGAGTTCGATACACCTCATACACTTTTAAACAGTCAATTTTAACCATACAAAGGCCCAGACAAAGTTCTTACAGCGTTGATTTGAAGTGAACATTTACGGCATCTCTTGATTTTATATGAATTTTTTAATATTTCTCACATTGTGTTACGTGAAAATATGGTCATGTACAACAAATATGATGATCGATTGACTATTTTTCCCATACACTATATATGTACAAAAATTGTACATAATTCACTGTGTAGAACATGTACATGTACATGTAAAGTCCAATTGCGTGACTCAAAACTTTGTTTACATCTTGCTATAGATATTTGCACGTAAATACCAGCACCAAATCTTAATCGAAATGCTATCGATGTAGGTTGCGGAGTATTGTACATCATTTTGTCAAATGACAATGTGTTCCATAAACACTGCAACTAAATCCATGGGCTAAAAGTAAGGTTTTTTTTCGTTGAGATATGGTCACTTTTAAACCATATGTCTTAATCAAACAAAATAAAAACTGCAAGATATTTACATCATATTGAAAAATTTAGTGTGTATTTCAATATGCCATTGTATGAGGATGAGCGACAATTGACCACATACGTTCCAACATAACTTTTATGTTCACATAACAGTTCCACCACGTAATGAGACCCCGAACACCTAGTGGTTGTTCACACAACCACAAGTCTAGTTTTTATTTTCCTTCTTCCCAGACTTGTCCGCAAGACTTCTTGATGATAGTTACAAGATATTGACTTGAAACTTGGTGGGAACTTCGGTCATGATGCCAAGTTGTATTTAGAAGATTGACGTCATGATGACGTCATCGGGTATCAAATTACATGCGTTTTAAGGAAAAACTTTGGTGCTCTGTAACTTGAGAACCACATGACCTACAATTTTGATTTTGAGATATGTTACTCCACACGTGAATCTAAACAATTAACATATTTAGTGTTGTGTACAAATGACCTTCACTTCCGGTGTTACCGGAAGTTGAAGTTTAACTCAAAATAACTCAAAAACGGAAAGATTTGGGCACATAAAACCTCCAGGGTAAAAGATAGAGTAGGTCTTAAGCTTTAAGAAAATATAAATGATGACGTCATACACGCTGTATAGCACCCTCTACGGTGCATTAAAGATATACAGTGATTACGTAATCCAAAACTAAACTAGACATTGTGGTTGTGGGAACAACCACTAGGTGTTCGGAGTCTCATTTCGTAGTTAAACTGTTATGTGAACATGTTGGAACGTATGTGATCAATTAATGGCATATTGAAAGACACTTACACTGCGTGACTGAAATACTGATCATGCTGATTGCTTAATTCGTACACTTAACTGGCTGAATGGTAGAGAAAAATGGCTTCACCTTTAAAAAAAAAAAATTATATTCAATGCATATTATGCATCACAAACAAAAATCTAGTGGCCCTTGTGTCTTTTATTTCTACCTCCATGCTCTGATCCATGAACCAAAATTTAATTTTGTTCATCATTATTAGGACTTTCCTCAAACAATTTGATTTATGAGGTCTGAAAGAAATAAATCTCTACAGTTATCATTGTACATCAGTCATCAGATGTATCCTGAGTTTTTTCATCATTTGAGTGTGTCTGTTTAAAACTTTAGCTCATAAAATGATATGCTCCCCCTTTGATTTTGTCTCCGTCATTTTCAAACATTGATAGTATTACCCATTTTTTCGATATTAATACCACTTGACCAGTTCATCGAACGTGTTAGCACAAACTTTGACAAGAGCACTACTCCCCAAATGATATTTCATGGAGTTGAACAACACTATCCAATAATGAAGATCAATGTCAATCTTTCAGTCCGATTCTCACGGTGGATGTGATAAAGTTAACTTTATAACAGCAGTCGCCTGTACATGCAACATCATTATTGAATTCGCAACGTGTTTTGCATCACAAGAGGGCGCTGTTGTAAGGACTCTATTCCAACAACAGAGTAACGATCATCGAGCTTGAACGTTAGGTGTTTATGCAGTTGATATATCACACATTGTTTATCGCCATCACAGACATCCAAATTTTAGTTTTAAAAAGTTTAATTCATGAAATGGTACGTATATTGTCCGGGATTACATACATTGAATCAATTTATTCCAATATTTGAAAAAAAATGTTCAATCACAATGGCGTACATCACCTTTAAAATATGCAATATTGTCATGACGATAACTTCCGGTTAGTTCATCACAGACAACTCAAAGTTTGCAGACGTCATTCTATGCGTACAATGTAAACAGTTTGCAATTTTCATCGATACACGTCACGTGATTACCGGATAAACAGTATTTGAATAATGACATAAGTTCTCCTTTGAAAAAGCATAACTTCCGGTTGAATAACGTCACCACTTTCAAATTTCACAAACATATCAAGGTGCATAAGAGCTTCACACCTACTAAATTTGGCCGAAATTCATTGTTTACTTTCGGATTACGTAATCATTGTATGTCTTTAATCAACCGTAGAGGGCGCTATATAGCCCGCATGACGTCATCATTTACATTTTCTGAAAGCCCAAGACCTTCTCTATCTTTTAGCCATTGAGGTTTTTTGTGCCCAAATCCTTCCGTTTTCGAGTTATTTTGAGTCAAACGTCAACTTCCGGTAACACCGGAAGTGGAGGTCATTTGTACACAACATTGAATATATTAATTGTTGCGATTTACGTGTTGGGTAACATATGTCAATATCAATATCGTAGGTCATGTGATTCACAAGTTAGAGAGCACCAAAGTTTTTCCTTAAAACGCGTGTAATTTGATACCCGATGACGTCATCATGACGTCAATCTTCTAAATACAACTTGACATCATGACCAAAGTTCCCACCAAGTTTCATGTCAATATCTTGTACCTGTGACCAAGAAGTCCTGCTGACAAGTTTGGGAAGAAAAAAAAAAAAAAAAGACTAGACATTGTGGTTGTGGGAACAACCACTAGGTGTTCGGGGTCTCATTTCGTAGTTGAACTGTTATGTGAACATGTTGGAACGTACGTGATCAATTAATGGCTTATTGAAAGACACTTACACTGCGTGACTGAAATACTGATCATGCTGATTATTCGTACACTTAACTGGCTGAACGATATAGAAAATGGCTTCACCTTTAAAAAAAATTATATTCAATGCATATTATGCATCACAAACAAAAATCTAGTGGCCCTTGTGTCTTTTATTTCTACCTCCATGCTCTGATCCATAAACCAAAATTCAATTTTGTTCATCATTATTAGGACTTTCCACAAACAATTTGATTTATGAGGTCTGAAAGAAATAAATCTCTACAGTTATCATTGTACATCAGTCATCAGATGTATCCTGAGTTTCTTCATCATTTGAGTGTGTCTGTTTAAAACTTTAGCTCATAAAATGATATGCTCCCCCTTTGATTTTGTCTCCGTCATTTTCAAACATTGATAGTATTACCCAGTTTTTCGATATTAATACCACTTGACCAGTTCATCAAACGTGTCCTCGCACAAGCTTTGACAAGAGCACTACTCCCCAAATGATATTTCATGGAGTTGAAAAACACTATCCAATAATGAAAATCAATGTCAATCTTTCAGTCCGATTCTCACGGTGGATGTGATAAAGTTAACTTTATAACAGCAGTCGCCTGTACATGCAACATCATCATTCAATTCACAACGTGTGTTTGCCTCACAAGAGGGCGCTGTTGTAAGGACTCTATTCCAACAACAGAGAAACGATCATCGAGCTTGAACGTTAGGCGTTATGCAGTTGATATATCACACATTGTATATCGCCATCACAGACAACCAAATTTAAGTTTTAAAAAGTTTAATTCATGAAATGGTACGTATATTGTCCGGGATTACATACATTGAATCAATTTATTCCAATATTTGAAAACATTGTTCAATCACAATGGCGTACATCACCTTTAAAATATGCAATATTGTCATGACGATAACTTCCGGTTAGTTCATCACAGACAACTCAAAGTTTGCAGACGTCATTCTATGCGTACAATGTAAACAGTGTGCATTTTTCATCGATACACGTCTCGTGATTACCGAGTAAACAGTATTTGAATAATGACATAAGTTCTCCTTTAAAAGAGCATAACTTCCGGTTGAATGACGTCACTACTTTCAAATTTCACAAACATATCAAGGTGCATAAGAGCTTTACACCTACTAAATTTGGCCGAAATTCATTGTTTACTTTCGGATTACGTAATCACTGTATATCTTTAATCAACCGTAGAGGGCGCTATACAGCCCGTATGACGTCATCGTTTATATTTTCTGAAAGCTTAAGCATCATTCTATCTTTTATCCATGAGGTTTTTTGTGCCCAAATCCTTCCGTTTTCGAGTTATTTTGAGTCAAACGTCAACTTCCGGTAACACCGGAAGTGGAGGTCATTTGTACACAACATTGAATATATTATTTGTTGCGATTTACGTGTTGAGTAACATATGTCAATATCAATATCGTAGGTCATGTGATTCACAAGTTAGAGAGCACCAAAGTTTTTTCTTAAAACGCGTGTAATTTGATACCCGATGACGTCATCATGACGTCAATCTTCTAAATACAACTTGACATCATGACCAAAGTTCCCACCAAGTTTCATGTCAATATCTTGTACCTGTGACCAAGAAGTCCTGCTGACAAGTTTGGGAAGAAAAAAATAAAAACTAGA